>PISX010014633.1:0-52337 GCA_004024625.1 Mellivora capensis
CTATAAATGTATTTTCTCTTCCTTATGATTTTTTAATCACATGTTCTTCTCTCCGGCCTACTTTGTTGTGAGAACATAGCACGTAACACACGGAGCGTCTCAGATGTGGAAACGAGCTCTATGGCATCAGC
This sequence comes from Mellivora capensis, assembly GCA_004024625.1. Taxonomy (NCBI): domain Eukaryota; kingdom Metazoa; phylum Chordata; class Mammalia; order Carnivora; family Mustelidae; genus Mellivora; species Mellivora capensis. The sequence continues at coordinate 132 of PISX010014633.1, forward strand.
CAGGGTCCCGCCAACAGCAGGCTGGTTAGCAGCTAAGCTCTGGCGGAGTCCGAAGGCACACGTGCATTTCCAGCTGCACCAGGAGCGGGGTGGGGGCAAGCAGCCCTGGCCCCGGGCTGTTCAAGGGCCAACGGCACAAACGTGGGACCCCTGCGAGGAAGAGAGGAAGGCAGCAGGTGACGGGGCTGCGCTATAGAAACCCACATTTAAGCTGGCAGCACAGCTGCAGAGACGGAGACTGCCCTGGCCGGTGCTGTTCGCATACTTTGAACTCAGGGCTCCCTGCCGCCGCGCATCAGTGTCCGCCCCATCGTCAACTTCCCGGACATGCTACGACCGGTCGATGCGGCGCGGCTCTGGAGAGCGGCTGAGCGCGCGCGGTCGCTGGCTGGGCTCACGCCGTGACAGTTAGCAGCCGACTGCACTTCCCCTCCACTCCAGCAGCTAATTTCACCAATAATTTATCTCATGGCCTTTTCCCTTTTATCCAGAAGACAGCAAAACAGAAACATTAAGTAAAAGGTTTTTACAGTATTTTAAACTGGTTACTTATTAATATTGATGGCATAACTTTCAGTGTTCTGGGTGAAATGGGTTTTAACTCTAAAGGAAGATAAAACAATCGTAAGGTTACTGTAGAGGGAAAGTGGTAAACAGCCTTACAGAAAAGCCTATGGCGGCTCACAGGCTGTAGTCACCCAGTAGAGGGAAGACAAGACTCCTAATGTGGAGGTTTCTAAGTCGCTTACATGCAGAAGACAGAACCGGATGATGCTGACTGAGTTTTCTGATATTTAATAGAACCTGTCAAAAATCACTTATCCAGGGGCACCTGGGTGGGCACTTAAGTGACTTTTTCTTTTTCCTTAAAGATTTTATTTATATATTTGAGAGAGAGAGAGAGAATGATTGGGGAGGGGTCACAGGGAGAAGCAGATTCCCCTCTGAGCAGGGAGCCCGATGTGGGACTCGATCCCGGGACTGCAGGATCATGACCTGAGCCGAAGGCAGTTGCTTGACCGAGCCACCCAGGCGCCCCAACCATCTGACTCTTGATTTCAGCTTGGGTCATGATCTCAGGGTTAGGACATTAAGCCCAACATCAGGCTCCGTGCTTGGCATAGAGTCTGTTTAGGATTCTCTCTCCGTATCTCCCCTTCTCACGTTTTCTCTCACTCCAAAAAAGAAAAAAAGAAAAAAATCACTTACCCATATATAAAGCAGTTGAAATACTATGAACAATAATTATCGAGCAGTTAAATTGTTAAAATATTTTAAAATGGTTAAAATACTTTAAAAAAAAAAACGGGGTGGGCGCCTGGGTGGCTCAGTGGGTTAAAGCCTCTGCCTTCGGCTCAGGTCATGGTCCCAAGGTCCTGGGATCGAGCCCCGAATCGGGCTCTCTGCTCAGCAGGGAGCCTGCTTCCTCCTCTCTGTGTGTGTCTCTCTGCCTGCCTGTGATCTCTATCAAGTAAATAAATAAAATCTTTTTAAAAAATGGTTAAAATAAATGATTAGATATTAGATAAACCATTAAGATATGTATAATTAAAACAACAAAAATAAAGCTGGACAGCGGTGGAGGCTATAAATCCCGAATACTCCGGAGAGTTACGGACGCCCTCCAAACTGGAAACAGACCGGATGCCGATGCTGCAGCGAGCGCGGCAGTGCCGACTTGCTCTGTAACTCCCAGGGCGCGGCGGCGCTCCCCCGACGCGGGTCTACACGCAGCCGCTCTTCCGCTCGCGCTCAAACCCACACACCACCCGCTGCACCGAGAACACTCTTCCCGGGACCCAGGGTCCTACGGAGCGGAGTTTAAGCGTTCCATCTCATCATCAGAGACGGAAACGAGCCAAATCAGGAGCAAAGCAAGTTTTAGGAGACGCACGTAGTCCAGGGCTGACAAGTGCCCAGACTCAAATTCTAGAACAGAACCCACACTCAGTCATCTGGGGCACACCCAATGTCCTATTCTAGAAATGAGATGGAGCGGTTTCTGTGAAAGTCAGAGGGACAGGGGTTGAGATGGAAACGGAAAGCAGCTACGACGCTACGATCTGCAGTTAAGGGAAAGAGGCCCGCAGCACCCAGGACAGTCTCTTTAACGAAGCAGCGCACGACTACCTCTGTGAGCCTGTCTTTTCTGCCGTGATCGGGTCCCTCCGAACCTTAGGGGCCAAAGGACCACAATGACAGAGACCACCGGGTGGTGTGGGGAGGAGGAATGTGCCAGGGAGAGGAATTCAGGATGTGGAATTCAATACAAGTCCACTTCTTCGGGGCCTGGCTCATTTAGAAAATACCTTCCAAACAGCATTATGGGGAGAAACTAAGAAGTGAATATAGTATCTATTTTCGTGATTAGAAACTTCTCTACATCCACCCCTCAAAAAATATATGGAGACATATGTGCATAATAAAAAGTCATTTCTCTCTGAACAAGGAGGCTACTAATATTTACTAAACATCTACTAAGGCCCAGTCCTGGCCTATATATATATATATATATATATTTGAGGTCCTGTTGGACAGTCAGTAGGGAAACGTGACCCCATTTCTTTTTTTTTTTTTTTTAAGATTTTATTTATTTATTTGGGAGAGAGAGAGAGCATGAGAGGAGAGAGGTCAGTGGGAGAAGCAGACTCCCTGCCGAACAGGGAGCCTGATGTGAGACTCGATCCCAGGACTCCAGGATCACGACCTGAGCTGAGGGCAGTCACTTAACCAACTGAGCCATGCAGGCGCCCTCGTGACCCCATTTCAAACTTAGAGGTGCACTGGCCGGAGGTCTCACTGGGACGCGCAGGACGAACGGCCCAACGCCATCAGGAGGCCCATCTGACCTCACACCCCTCTGCTGTATAAGCACGTGAGATTCACCACAGCTGATCAGTGAACACTCTGAACTCTGTAGACGAACATCAAAAACGGTAGCTGAGTGCCGGCTGTTGTTCAGACATGTGTCTCTTTCTCAGTGACTCGGCTGACCTAATTCTGTGAAGCCCACTTACCCTGTAGCACGCACCCCCAGGTCCCTGACTGGATTTGTATTCCTGGCTTTCTAGGGACGGCTCCTAGTCCCACACCAACTTCTTGCTGGTCAAAAGTGGTGTCTGAGCTCACGGGGTCCGATTTCCGCCTTCTCTGCTGGACACATGTGGCTCGGAGGCCATTCTCCCCAGCTGAGAAGTTCGTCCGGGATTCTGCCCTTAATTCAGTCAGGGATGGGCCAGCGGCTTGCAGGTTGTCTCTGTCCACTCCTGGGGCCACAGCCAGGTGCTGGCACAAGGGCGATCTTTTCGACCAACAGGGAGGCATGTGATTCTACTTCTGCGCTCAACTTCACAGGAACTACTGCTGGAGTGAGCAGCGCATCCAGAGCCCGTGCTCGGGGCCCCTGGGACAAGCAAGGCTTCAGCTCTGCTGACGGATGTGTGTCCCGGGGAACCTTCTCAGGACCGCCCCACTCTGACTACCCCCGAGCAGAGCAGGCTAGCACACAGTGCGGAGTGTGGTCCCGTACGACTCCTCCGGGCTGACTCTTCCCCTGGTTCTGGCGGTAAGGTTTCTTGCTGGGCTGCTGCGTCCTTTGTTGTTGTGTATCGTGGATCCTCCCTTTGCATGACTGGCCACCAAGCTCTCCACCGTTTCCACCACCACCCTTACGCATGAACGTCAGCAAGGTTTGCAAAAGTCGGGGAAAGATCTGGGCCAAGGCACGGGAGAATGGACTGGGACAGCAGCCAGCTTCATCTGGAGGGGCTGTAGGAGCCCCTCCAGGCATGTGCCCGGCAAGCGGGCTGGTGGGGGAAACTAGCTGGGGCTCCACTACTCCCCGCTTGTCAGAACCGGGCGGAGCTCCTGCCTCTGAGTGGGAGCTGGTGAGCAGAAGGGAGGCCCGGTCCCCCGGGCCCGGGGAAATGAGCGGCGAGCGGACCCCCCTTGCAGGGTGACGCCCCGGCCTCAGTCTGGCGGTAGCAGGGAAATGGGGCCAGCCCCCGACTTCTTGGCTGCGCTGGTCTGCAGTAGAAGCTTCCTCGCTGTGGAGTCAAATGCCACAGAATCAATCTGTTCCTACCTAGACGATCTCTGAAGAATATTAAAACAAAAATAAATAAAACCTTAAAAAAAAATTAAAACAATTACTCTCAAAAGAAAAATAACCGAACACACAGGGATTCTCTTCAATGAAAACAAAAAAGTCCTCTGGTGTTTTTCAACCAGGAGAGATTTTGCACCCCGGAGGGCACTTGGAAACTTGTGGGGACACAGCTTTCCCACCTGGGCAGGGAAGGGGCGGCCACTGGTATGTGGGGGCCTGAGGCAGCGGTGCTCAGCCTCCAGCGCCTCAGGCCGCCCCCGTGAAGAGCGACGGGGCCCCAAGGGCCAGCGGGCTCTGGGAGAGGCTGTTCCGGGGCGCGGCAGGAAGAGCCCGTCTGAACGCTAGCCCTGACCGCAGCCGGCACTGCCCCGTCCGGTTGCCTCACTGCGCTCAAGTCGTCATCTGCGCGGCGGGGGGAGGGGCCGGACTGACCGGAGCGTCGCCTTGTAAAATACAGAGGAGAGTCCGCTGCAGCCACGGGTGCCGTGCGCCAGGAACTCACTGAGCTACCTCCTTCTCAGGTCTGCGGAACTGGGGAAGGTAGACGTGTCAGGATGCACCTTCCCGGAGCCCAGTCCAGGACTCCCCTCAGTGTCCTAACACTAAAATGGGCCTGTGCCGGTCCACATCCGTGCTAGCCGCATTCTCCCTGCAGCCCTCTGGAGGAACGGTTGTCCTACACGCACCACGAGCCTTTCCTGGCTCTCCTACTACTTTTCCCACCAGCCAATGCACTTCCAACTCATCACAGTTCAGGTCCTGAAACGTGTCCCTGAGAGCCCTGCAGCAAGGACGCCTCCAACCCTGGCAGCTGCGCTGTGCCGCGGGCACCGCTGCCGCCAGCACGATTCTAGGAGCCTCCCGGAGCCCCGCGAGACGACGGAGGCATCTACCGGACGGAGAAGACGTGCTCAGGAGACCTCTGTCCGATCCCACGTGCTCTGAGAGACGTCTCTCAATACGCAAATACACTCCGTTGGGCATGACTTGCCAAAGACCTACGAGAAGGAGAGTATTTTACGCACTTTCACTACAAGGAGAACAAGAAAACTTGCGGTGGATGTTACTTTACAGTTGAACAGTTTTTCAAAGTTGATTTTACGCCTCTTAAATACCTGCACGTTTATGTATGTGCGTGTGTGGGCCTGAGCGTGCTCTGATACAGAAGCAAGCCACAGGGACCGGAGTCTAGATTCTGTCTGACACATACTTTTGAGACGTCGGTGCCAACAGCTCTGCTCTAGGTCTGCTTTCTAACACAGAAGCCAGGAGGAAGGGAGGACCTCTGGAGTCTCTTACACTGCAAACATCCCACGTTTCTCAGTGAAAGCAATGCCGGGTTCTGAAGCTTACTGGGCAGGGGAAGCAGTGCAGCTGTCTTTAAAGAAGACATGCTGCGCTCTGCCGTTTTAAAAATCCAGGGGCAACAGATCTAGGACTTACCCTTGAACGCTGCTAACCTCGCAGTAACTGATCGGACTGGAAAAGAGCATGAACTGTGGCAAGAGCAGAAGGACGGCCAACGTACCGGACCTGCTGACGTGCAACGGCAGGCGCCAGCCACACCGGAGACCAGCGAAGGCGCGGCGAAACCGAATTATTAAATCATCTGCTTATATCCCGTTACAGACTTCTTATGAATACTTGATTTTATCTTGTATAATTGACAAGAGCTGACAGGAAAGGACAGGTTTAATGACAATCAAATTAAGATCCACTAGGCCACGTATCACACAGGAGAGCTGCGTCAAGTGGTGCTGAAGTGACGGATGGGACACGGCGTGACGAGCTCTCCCGTAGTATTAGCAGACCGTCCGCAACAGCGCACGAGTCCAATAGCTCTGGAAGGGACGGGGACAGTACATGCCCAGCAAAAGAAAAATAGACATTGACTTTGCATATGTAATACCGGATCGTTCGCCATTAAACTTGATTCCTAAATCATTTATATGATTAATGACTCTGCATGAAATTTTTAAGCTGCTGGGAAGATGAACAGCACCAGAGAGAGAATGTGGCTGAGTACAGTGTCATTTACCTGCCCCTGCCCCACTAACAGGTGACAGCTGAGCCACTGTACTATATCCCAAACACTTCAACTATAATGTCATCACTTAGGAGGCAAGTGAAAACTATATTGGCATTTATAAGAGATTGATGAAAATCAGTTCTAAAGCATTAATTTCTCTTAATACCACTAAAAGGATTGTGTGCATTCAGGAGATATTTGATCTGAATTAAGAAACCGATGAAGCAACTGATTAATTGGAATCGGAGCCCTCCGTCCCCAGATCCGTCGACCTCATCCGCACTCTGGGCAATCGGATGCTGGCCCCGCAGAAGGCCCCGCAGAAGGCCCTGCGTTCACACACAGCCAATGTGGCACCACAGAGCCCCCCCGAGCTGCAAATGTCCAAGCTCGGACACACTACAGAGATTTAAGACTTTTATACTGGCTAGGGTTTGAAGATTTTTTAATTTTTTAAAGATTTTATTTCTTTCTTTGACCAAGAGAAAGACAACAAGAGAGGGAACACAAGTGGTGGGGGGGGGGGCAGGAGAGGGAGAAGCAGGCTCCCTGCTGAGCGGAGCGCCCAATGCAGGGCTCAATCCCAGGACCCAGGGATCATGACCTGAGCCGAAGGCAGAGGCTCAAGGACAGAGCCATGCAGGTGCCCCTAGATTTTTATTTTAACAGACAATGCGCTATCAGGTTTCTGAACTGAAACTGAAAAGTAATAAAATAATATCAATAGTGTCAGTTGATATACAAAATATTCTAAATGTGTGTACTTTTGAAAAAGAGACAATTTAAAAATTTTAAAATAATCACTTAGGGTTGCAGAAACAGAATTTCCAACACTAAGAATTCCTGATTTATTTATTTTTTTAAAGATTTTTATTTATTTGACAGACAGAGATCACAAGTAGGCAGAGAGGCAGGCAGAGAGAGAGGAGGAAGCAGGCTCCCATGGACCAGAGAGCCCGACGTGGGGTTCGATCCCAGGACCCTGAGATCATGACCCAAGCCGGAGGCAGAGGCTTTAACCCACTGAGCCACCCAGGCGCCCCAAGAATTCCTGATTTAAAGCAATACTATGACACACATTTTATCCAGCTGGGAAGCTATTTGGTAAATTTTAGAAAAAGAGGGAAAACAGCATGAAATAGCAATCTGACATTTTAGTATCTGTATATCTACAATCAGTGATGATTTTAACAATTTAGATTTGATAGAAAAAAGTAACAAAACTGAGAGATGTAACAGAACTGTAAGCTTAGGGGCACCTGGGTGGCCCAGTCAGTTAAGTGTCTGCCTTCGGCTCAAATCATGATCCCACGATCCTGGGATCGAGTCCCGAGTCAGGCTCCCTGCTTGGTAGGAAGCCTGCTTCTCCCTCTCCCTCTGCTGCTCCCCCTGCTTGTGCGCTCTGTCAAATAAATAAAATCTTAAAAACAAAGAAAGAAGAAACTGTAAGCGTGCACAGACTACAGTAAGGTCCTAAGTCAGATCCAATAATATAGCATACATGCCACTATATACACTTTTTTGGGGAACAAGGTGGTAATTCTTAATATTCTCAAAGACAGGGGCGCCTGGGTGGCTCAGTTGGTTAAGCGTCTGGCTTGGCTCAGGTCATGGTCCCAGGGTCCTGGCATTAAGTCCCCCATCAGGATCCTTGCTCGGCGGGAAGCCTGCTTCTCCCTCTCCATTATCCCCACCCCGGCTTGTGCTCTATGTCAAAGAGATAAAAATCTTTTCAAAGAATTTTAAAAAAAGATTCTCGAAGAGATCTAGGACCTCCAAAATATTAAGTATTGTTACACTACAACACGTCCCTATAACATGAAAGCCAAGGGAAAACTAGGGGGAAAGAAAATGTTTTTTTAAGACGTCATCGGTTTAGATATAATGTTATTTACCCAAAGCTAATATAATACAGAGTATCTCATTTGCCTAATGCTCTAATATTCTTTCTCTGTGCTGCTGCTGTAAGTTACTCAGAGGCGGAGAACTAAAACTGCTGTTAGTCACGTGACCTTCAACAAGGCCTTTGGAAGTTGCTCAGCCCTCAGACTCCTCTAGAAAATGGAGAGTTCTCATCATCTTCCAGTTTTAAAGTGCTGGATTTCCTTCATCTTTTGTCTTCTAACAAAACCTTATTTCCTTTAAGTTAATTATCTGAAAACCATTTCCATATTTAGGAATTTTTTTTTTTAAGATTTTATTTATGTATTTGACAGAGATCACAAGTGGGCAGAGAGGCAGGCAGAGAGAGGAGGAAGCAGGCTCCCCGCTGAGCAGAGAGCCCGATGCGGGGCTCGATCCCAGGGACCCTGAGATCATGACCTGAGCCGAAGGCAGAGGCTGTAACCCACTGAGCCACCCACGTGCCCCTAGGATAATATTCTTAATCTCATATATATATATATTTTTTTTTAATTTATTTATTTGTCAGAGAGAGCGAGCACAGGCAGACAGAGTGGCAGGCAGAGGCAGAGGGAGAAGCAGGCTCCCTGCCGAGCAAGGAGCCCGATGTGGGGCTCGATCCCAGGACGCTGGGATCATGACCTGAGCCGAAGGCAGCCGCTTAACCAACTGAGCCACCCAGGCGTCCCATTAATCTCATATATATTCCTACCAGTCATTAAAAGGGCAAGTAATACAAAAGCATCTCTCAAACGCAAACATGTTGGCTATTCATATACTGGATTCCTTTAGAAACAAAGACAAACATCATTAACAAGTGGGTGATGTAAACAGAGATGGAAATGTAAAATCTCCGAAAATCCATTTCTCCATAACTATAAGAGAGAACATCAGTAAAAATAGTCGAAAGCAACTTTTTCAGAACTCTGGAGAATAATCAAACACCTTCAACAATTCCAGGTGCATTTACTCGAGAACACGGCTAAATCAAGCTGAGCGTGAGCTGTGTAGTGCTCTGACTTCTCCCATTCCCAAATCCTCTTCTCCCTACTCCTCCGTTCCACAGTAGCTGAGAAGACAGATACTCCAGCAACCACTGATCGGGGCAATCAGGCCTGGAGTTTCCCAGATCCAGGCCCAGTAATCACCATGAACCGCAATCACCTGACCAAGCACGGCTTTGCCTGAATTCGAGCTGACCCAGAGCCCGTTTATTATAAGTGTTTTCTCTGGACTCTTTGTCAAAAGACAATCAGTGGCGATTGTTTAACACCACAACTAGCTCAGCTGGTGATAAAACTGTGGTAAACAAAAAACTTAAAAGAAAACCTGGAAAACTAGAAGACTTGAAGGAGGCTCTGAAAAATTCTAACACATTCCTGGGAGCTGGAAAGCCGCCTGCCCGTGCAGAGCTGCACACACACCCAGGAAAACCTGAAGGCCTTGACCTCTCACGCCTGGGAGGCCTTGAAGCTCTATACAAGCAAGAAATGAAAGCAAGAGCTGGAGCCACGCCCCTGCTGCAGCACCGCCGCTGGACGGGAACGCTGGACGGGAGCCCAGCGCTCGTGGTTAGGGACTCAAATGCTTCTCTCCGATTCAGCGGAAAGGGAAGAGGAGGGAGCTCTGTCCCACACAGTCAGTCAAGAACCCGTGCGGGAAACCTCGGTCTTCAACAGACGGCTTCGAAGATTATCCCGTCCCGGACGCCGGGCCGGCACCAGGAAGGAAAGAGTCAACGGCTGCGAGAGAGGTGCCGACCGGGCCCGGAGGCAGCCAGCTGGCCTCTCCTGGCCAGACCTCAGGGCACAGCCCATCTCACTGGACAGGAAAGGGAGTCCACTGTGTTTCTGAGAAGAACGCGAAACGGACTGAAGAGGAGCTCTCCAGTCTGCTCCGCAGAAGGACAAAGCTGCCCACTGAGGGACACGCTGCCGAGCAGGTGCACCAGGTGGGCCTGGTTATTCGGGGCAGCTGGACCCTTCTTCTCCTGCTGAGGCAGCCTCATCTGACAATGCAAATGACCGTAGCCTCAGCTGGTGAAAAAACATTTACTTTCTTTCTCAGGATATCCCTTTTTAAAAATGCTGTTCACACATGGAGAAAAACGAAATTAACAACTCTAGCACCTGGACGGCCCAGCTGGAAGAGCACACAACTGCTGATCTCAGGGTCATGAGTTCCAGCCCCATACTGGGTATAGAGATTATTTAAAAATGAAAATTAATTAATTAACAACTTTACAATTTAACTTTGTCCTTTCTAGAGTTTCCACCGTACTATAGGTAATAATACATATGCTGAATTTCCAATAAAAAATCACATGCTGAGCTTTCCATAAAAATATTATCCATTTATTCAACAGAGTCAGAAACACAAGGCAAAAGGAACTTGGGCATTGCCTGATAAACCTCTCCATTATTTTAGACATTAAGAAAATGTGTGACCACATGTTTACGTCATATAATTAAGAATTGGCCAAAGCAGACTAGATTTTGGGTTTCCTGATTTCTAACACACAGCTCTTCTCCTCGATATGAGACTTCTGTCTCATTTCCCCTTTCCAAACCTTCTTCTCACTGGGGAGAGTCCAGGTCACATAAATACCATTTACCCCGTGAAGCCCAGGTCAGGTCACCTACACACACTGTGTGTGTGACTCACACTGTCTGTATATGGTCAACGGCTGTACATTACGTGTGGATACACCCACACATAAGTCGATCCTGACTTCTCTGAAGGGAACGATCCAGTCTCGCTCCCTCTGTGTCCCAAGGGACAGACAAGTTGTGGCTGCCACACAGTCATAGTAAGTAAACGTCTGCTGAATTAATAAAACTGCAAATACAGAATAGCAATCAAATTTCAAGCAACATCATCATTTAGTTACTTACATAGCAATATAGCTTTCAATGAAAGCACTCATTTGATTTAAAGGTTGTGATAGGATTATATTTTTTAAAACAAACATATACAGTAAAGATCATATTAAATATCATAGTTAAATGTAATTTAGAATTAATTCAATGTATTATCATTTGAAGAAAACTTTTTATAACAATAAATTTAACTTTTACCTTTCAAAGCGAAAATTAAACTAAAATACTAAATGACCAGCAATTTAAATACAAATAAAAATACCTGCTTTTTCTGATGTCCTAAGAAATACCATGTCCGACGGAATTCTCTGATTCTGCAGAAAGTAATATAAAACACTAATTACCTAGATGCAAATTCATAAAGTAATACCATTCTATTACAAAGTAGAAATAGCTAACTAAAAAGTTATAATTAAAATTTATACTGAAGCAATTAACAATAATTTGTATAATTTGTAAAATTAATTTAAATTAATTTTTTAGTTGGACTTTTTTACGATTCTTTCCCCTATTAACAATACATGAAAACAGCATTTGTGATGACTTGAAAACTGCTCCATTTCTGAAAAATGTTAAATACTGGCTTTTCTGTGGCCTCTCTGTTAACTAAACTCATACAGCAGCTTCTGCCCTATAAAAAATTATGTCCTCCCTAGTAGAGTAAATAACCCTGGAAAGTGAGAATAGGATTCTTCCAAAGCCTAACACAAAACAGAACACATCATAAATAAAACACTTACTAAATGTTGACTAAATGAATAAATGTACAACTGAGCAAACAAACAAACAAAAACCCTACAAATCTGAGAGATAGTCTCTTGTAAGGCAGAAAAGGACAAAACCTCAAAGGTGCTTAGAGCATATAAACTTAGATAAGTATTCGCTATTCATACATTTAACCGTTACTAATGATTTTGTCAACTGGAAAAGCTGTATCAAACTAAAGAAAGAATGTACAGTAAGAACACTTCACACAATTTCATACAGTACGCATACAGTTTTAAGGCCTCAGTAAAGATTTACCCACACACTTAAAGAAATGGATTGTCAGTAAGTAAGTAATACAAACAAACATACGTCATCAAAGGTAAAAACGAGATGTTGTGGGATAAAGCTACCTCTTTCTAACATGAATGAAGAAGGGCCAATTATTAAGATCTAAAGAACTCTTCGGTCAAAAAAGAAATCCCAGGGGCACCTGGGTGGCTCAGAGGGTTAAGCCTCTGCCTTCACCTCACAGGTCATGATCCCAGGGTCCTGGGATCGAGCCCCGCATCGGGCTCTGCTCAGCAGGGAGCCTGCTTCCCCCTCTCTCTCTGCCTGCCTCTCTGCCTACTTGTGATCTCTGCCTGTCAAATAAATAAATAAAATCTTAAAAAAAAAAAAAAAAGAAATCCCAATGGAAATTAGAAAATGTTTTAGCGGAATGATAACAAAAACTCAATTTCATGCAGCAAAGTGTGTGAAACCATTCTGCCAAAGCCAAAGGAAAATGTTAAGAGGAAAATGTATATAATTAAATGCATACAATATATAAAGGAAGCTAAAAACACAAGCTAAATATCCACTTGAAAGCAGAGGGGGAAAGCCAATGAACCCCAAAGAAAGTACAAGGATGTAAGCAAATATAAAAAAAAATTGGGGTGCCTGGGTGGCTCAGTTGGTTAAGCCACTGCCTTCAGCTCTGGTTATGATCCTGGAGTCCCAGCATCGAGTCCTGCCACCAGGGTCCCTGCCCAGCAGGCAGTCTGCTTCTCCCTCTGACCCTCCCCCTTCTCATACTCTCTCTCTCATCCTCTCTCTCTCAAATAAATAAATAAAATCTTAAAAAAAAATTAATGATCCAGAAAACAAGTACATAAACACAATTAATAAACAGCAATAAAGTATTTTTTAGATACGCTCGTTCCAGCAATAAGAAAATTGAGATTAGACTATAACTAATAAGACAAGGAAGTCAAGTTCTCTAAACAAAAACTAACAAACATTACTGAAAGACGTTACATAAAACCAAAACACACAAAACACATCATTTTCCAAAATCAGAATGCAAAGATGTCCCGTGCCTATCAATTGATCTATATTTTTAACACAAACCCAATCAAAATCTTAACATGTATTTTGGGAGGAACTGACCAGGTATTCCTAATATTTAGAGGAAAATGTAAAGGACAAGAATGAACAAGACAAATGTGAGAAACATGGAAGGTTGAGTCTATAATACAACAAAACTGAAATATTAAACCAGAGCAATTAAGCCAAGATGGTATTCTACTAAAATGGGTAATTATACCAATGCGAACACAGAGACTCCAGAAGGGAGGCCATACACAAATGGACACCAGATTAATGAGGAAGGGTGCTAGTGCAGAGCCATGAGGAAACTGCGGTCTTTGCAGTAAACAGTACCAAGAAACTCAGATGCATGAGATGACAGGAGGCAATCAATACTATCAACCAAAAACATGAGAACCTGTTCCAAAGAAAATCTGCTTCTAAATGTCAAAGTCAAAACTAAAAGCCCTAAAAGATACTACAGAATATTTTCATAACTTTTTGGTAGGGAAGGATTTCTTCCCCACCAAACCTAACAAGACTCCTCCTTCTCCACAAACAAAAATTTAAAAAACAAAACAAAAATCCCCAACTAACCGTAAGTGAAAAGACTAGTAAGGTAGACTTCATCAAAATTAACAATCTCCCTTCAACACAGCACACCAGGGAGGAAAAACTACTTGTAACATTTAACTAATGGGAAATTCCCAGGCAGAGTACACAAAGGCCTATAGACTGTTTTTTTTCCTAAGATTTCATTTATTTATTTGAAAGAGAGTGAGTGAGCATGAGGGGGGAAGGCCAGAGGGAGCAGCAGCAGACCCCCTGCGGAGCAGGGAGCCCGATGCGGGACTCAATCCTGTGACTCCAGGGTCATGGCTTGAACTGAAGGCGGTCGCCCAACCAACTGAGCCACCCAAGCGCCCTCTGTTGCTTAATCTTAACAGTAATTTTATTTGTAAGTATTTTATTCCTTCTAACGCTATCGTAATAGAATTTTTCTTCTTAATTTCACTTTCAGACCATTAACTCTTCATTCCCTTCCCGTTTTATCCTGTGAAGCACGCACCTAGTTTGTTTAAGCTAGGTAACTTCAATCACTGGATGCTTTTATTTTTCCCTCCCCTCCAGACAGCGAGCCACACAGCGGCAGACACCCGTGCCTCTCGGACTCCCACCCGCTCAGGATATGTGGTTGGTGTCTGACACGGGGCTAGTACAAATAACACAGGCAATAGGCACTCACATACAGGCTTTTGTGTAAACTTGTATTAGTATTTTTTGTGATGAAAGATCCAAGAGCTCCACTGGTGGGTCATACAATAACTGCGTGTTTAATTTTTCGGGAGACGATCTAATGATCTTCCAGAGTAAGTGTCACCGCTGATGCTCCCACTAGAAACACATGAGCGACCCACCCCCCTCACATCAGTGCCAGCACGGGGCACTGTCACCAGTCTCACTGCAGCCCCTGTGCTCCTTGTGCCCTGGCCCCTCACGCTTCAGTCTGCGTTCACGGAGCACTAACGACATGGAACATCTTCTCATGTGTTTATTCTCCGTCTGTAATCTTCTTTGGAGAAATGTCCCTTACATCTTCCGTTCATTTTCTAATTTGATTTTTCCTCATTGTTGAGTTTGTACATATTCCAGATATAAAAATCTTTGTCTGCTGTAAGGTTTACAGCCCGTGTTTTCATCGTATCTTTCATAAGCACAAATCTTTTTTCTTTTAATGAGATGCAATTATCAGGTTTTTTTTCTTTCATGCATTGTGTTTTTGGTGTTTAAGAACTATTTCCTGCCCTAGATTCTGATTATTTTCTCCTACATTTTTTTCTAAGTTTTAAACTTTCACAATCTTCACTTAAATCCATGATCTATTTTTTCTTAAATTTTGTTAGTTAACATACAGTGCAATGTTGGCTTCAGGAGCAGAATTCGGCTATTCATCACTTACACTCAACACACAGTGCTCATCACAAGTGCCTCCTTAATGCCCATCCCCCACCCACGTCCCTCCATGGACCTTTAGTTTGTTCTTCATTGTTAAGAGTCACTTATGGTGGGCGCCCAGGTGGCTCAGTCAGTGAAGCGTCTGCCTTTGGCTCAGGTCACAATCCCAGGGTCCTAGGACTGAGCCCTACATCGGGCTCCTTGCTCAGCAGGGAGTCTGCTTCTCCCTTTCCCTCTGTCCTCCTTGTGCTCACTCTCTAGTAAATAATAAATAAAGTCTTAAAAAAAAAAAAAGTCACTTAAGGCCTGTTTCCCTGTCTCCTTTTCTTCCCTCCCCCCTTCCCATATGTTCATCTGTTTCTTCAATGCCACGTGAGTGAGATCACATGGTGTTTGTCTCTCTCGGGAGAGCCTAGATGTCCATGGTCTGGTGAATAACCGTACAGGGTGTGTCTGTGTGTGAGTGTGCGCATGCACACACACAGGAATATTACTCAGCCATCAAGAAGAATGAAATCTTGCCATCTGCAACAACGTGGATGCAGCCGGAGGGATATATTAATTACTAGACATTATATCTCAGATTCCTAAATATTTATGTTTCTTAGTTAACCAAAATATGTGGAAAATTTTCATATAAAAATGAGTGTAAAACTGGAAATATAAAAAAACTGAAGCAGGTACAGGGGCCACCCCATCTTTTAGTGTCCAACATTTCCTAAAGGCTAGTGAAAATATTTTAGAAGTCCTTCCTCTAGCTCTGCTACCAAGTCTGTCAGCGTCAGGGCCAGGCAGGGACTGCACACACGCTCGTACACGGTACTGATCCCGTGTGGGAGGCCTATTCACGCTGCGCTGCCCATGGCCCATGGCGCACGGAAGTGACAGACATACAGCTACCACCACGTTCAAGTAAAACGTTTATGTGGATGTCTACAAGGGCCGCATGACTCATCGACCTCTCACAGGTGGACATTACACCTGGGAGGCCAGAGGGAAGCTCAAGAGGAATGCCCAGACATAGGTCTAGAAGTCTTTCTTTCACATCCATCTATAGGACTAGAGAGATGAGCTCTTACAACATGGCCAACATGGCCAAGAAGGGCCAAAATCTTAGGTATGCTGAAGAGAACAGTGGGTTCATGAAAGTAATCGCAGACACTCGAGTCTTGGATTGGAAAATTCCGGTGTTCCTAAAACTGAATATAGGTTTACTACAATTAACATTAAAATCTCAGCGAGGTTTTGTTTTTTGTTTTCATTTTTTTAGACAAAATAAGCTTATTCTAAAACTAATTTGTCAAGGCTAAAATGGCTAAAACAGCCTTGACAAGGAGAGAAAAGGGAGAAGGATCACTTCCTGATGTTAAGGCACACTACCTCGCTATGTTTATCAACACAGTGTGGAAGAGGGGTAGAAACAGAGATCGGTGGAACATTGTGGAGAACCCAGAAATAGACACACCTAGATACTCAAGTGATTTTTGACAAAGTGCAAAAGCAGTTAAAATGGAGAAGGGTTCGCTTTTCAGCAAATGAGGCTGGAGCTAGCGGACATCCATGGGTTAAGAACATGAACCCAATTTAAATGTACGCTTTATATAGATATTAAATCAGAATGGATGATGGAGTTTTTCTCTGACTGACTTACTGCACATGGCACAATACCCTCTGGCTCCATCCACGTTGTGGAGTAACTGTGTTACTCAGTAAAAATGGGAGGACTGAAGGGCTCACCGCTCTATCAACCTAGGCCGCAAAGGGAAGGAGAACGTGCGTAAGCAGGAGAGCAAAGGAAATGAGACGGAAGAGTGAGAAGGCCAAACAGCACTCCCTGGTCCACAACAAGAGACTCTATCCGGTCTTAAACCCACCATCAACACCAGAGCGCCTCTTCCAAGGGAAGCAAGAGGCAATGGGTGTCACTGCTGACACCAGGTCCCAGCCCGCGAGTCCATGCTGCCGGCATTCCCTGGGGAGGGCCCCCTGCCCCCCTACCGTGGACAGGAATGAGGGACGCCTCCAGCTAAAAGCTCATGGAACTGAGGCCCTGAACCTGCTGACAACCCGAGTGAGCTGGAGGTGAGGGCCACCGGCTGACCACAGCCCTGAGAGGGAGCCGCAGCGAGGACCCACACCGACCTATGGACCAATTCCTGATCAGAGAAGCTGGGAGGCGCTAACTGTGGGGTCTGACTCCACGCGGCTCCGTGGTCTCTCTGGTCTACACGACCCTCCAGAAACACTCAGAGATGGACGCGTGAGGGCGCTCCCGAGCACATACAATCACCGCCTGAAAAGCTAACCACGGATCAAAAGCCCGTGACTTAGTGTCCACACCTGAACACTATAAAATGAGCTGCAAATCATTACGTTCAATTTTGTCCCATTTTGTAAAACCAAACACACATACCCAAAACATTCTCAGCATACAGATTACTGGAGCAACACAAAGCCCACTTCAGTCTTGAGGAGAAAGACCCTGGACCAAACATCTCCACGAGGCGGCTCAGGCTGGCTACCTGGCCTGTGTGCCAGATGGCACCGAGGGCTCAAACTATTCTTCTAAGAGGACTATTACAACTTCTCAAACAAGAGTTTTTGTTTGTTTGTTTGTTTAAGTTGTTCTAGAGCCTTAAAAACAGAAAAAAAGGAAAAAAGAGAAGAAAAAACAGAGGCTGTCCATCATCCCATTTCTCAGGGCGGTCAGTGCGTGCAGAAGCTCTCCCACCACAGCAGGCAGCCCACCCAGGCGCCCCCCAGGGCACCCAACAACGTCCAAGTCTGACACTGAGGGGTTTTCTTTGTGGTCTTTTCCTACAATGACCTAATAAGCTTTTTCTAATAGTCTCTTACTTCCACGGACCTTTCCTTCTTGAAGTTCCTACATCCCGAGAATAATACCCAATTACTATGTATAGCGTATCTGTGCGATAAAGGAGGTCTTAGAAAATGAAATATATTCTAAATAGGTTCTAGCTAATTATAATTCTTTAGTCAAATGAAATTATTCTGATTAATGCAACATTAAGCAGTTAACACGTCTTATTTTAGATAAAATACAATTTCACCTGCACACACTGAGATGGACTAAAGTAAAACAGACTACAGAAAAACCTAGATTTTTCTTCAGGTATATTATATCTTATATAAATAAGTTAAGATTTAAAATAACCGTCTCAAACAATTTCCTTCAGATTCAAAGTTCCTGCAATCAGGCTAAATGTTAATCACTGGCATAGACAGGTCTAAAATATATTAAAAATGCATCAACCTTTTCCACTATGATGAGGTCTCCAACTTGTATGTCTGAACTCTTAACTTGCACTTTGCCTTAAAAAAAAAGAAGAATATAATCAACTCGAGGAAGCAGTAACACACCAGAGTTAAAGTTTCAATTGACTTTTAAGTGACACTTAAGAAATAACTTTCGGGGACGGTGAGGGTAACACTAGGAATTCAAAACAAATTTATTTCACATACACACAGTCACTAAAAATTAACCTCTCTTAGCTCCCAAGTACAAACAGTTAACTGCCCCCCAGTAAAAGACGTGGGGTATGGGAGAGGGCTCCAACCAGAAGGTTCTTCCAAATCTGCCATTCTTTCAGGTCTGGGTCCAGCAATGACGATCAGAAACGGCACTTAAAGATGATGTAGAGTGAGCGACATGAAGACGTAAGACCCTTGCATTAACGCTGTGAACGGCATCAACGGACACATAATGACAGAAGTAAAGGACATGACACACACAGTCACCGCGTGCTGGCAGCTCTGCAGACGGCTCGTACTGGTAACTGATGCGGGCAGGGCCGAAAGCTTCATCCGGACTGACTCTTCCACATGATGCAGTGGTAAATTCTTAGATTATCTACGTAACACCTACATATCTAGATGTTATCTAGAACATCTAGTACAATAATCATCTATAAAACTAAACAGATAAAGCTACATAACGTCAACAGCATACAGGTGGACGAACTGGGGTACACGTAATTTGAGACCCCGTCCTACGTAAGTAACAAAACTTACTGAAGTTCTCTCTCTCCCTGGGACTCTGGGCCCTGCCCCGTCCCCACAAATCTCCCTTTTAGAACTGGCAACAGCCTTGTGGATCTCTTTTTACCTTTTTGTGGCTCTTTTATCATGGGGAAAGAGAATGTCTTTACATTCAATTTGCTCAAAGCTAACAGAACAACAGGGAAGTTCACATCACATTATCAGTGAGCAAAGCTACTCACTGATCGCACACTCCCTGAGTATTACTCTACAGATTCCTGTCTTATCACTTACTTTTATTTTCCCTCCTACTATCCAATTCACTTTTCCTTCCCTCTGCTTTTCTGTATTCTCTGTAATGGACCCATTCAAAAAGGAGAGGCAGAGACTTATTTACAATGACATGTTTAAGGAAGACAGGGACGGTAAAACACAGTGCAGCATATGAACCAAACAGGAGAAGGCTACCATGTCAAGTCAGTATGGCAATCTGCCTCATATGCCTGCTCAAAGTACACACTTCTAAATTGTGAAGAACTGGTCAACTTGCTTAATGGCTCTTGGTTCTCCAACAATTTGAATTAATCTGTGTGGGGGACTCCTTGTACTTCCTTTACAGCCTAGGTCACATGAACTCACCGACTTCTCTTCCCTCAAGAGCAGTCCGGGCATTAGACAGAGAAGCTGTAGGAACACTACCTGCTCCCCAGGCACCTTCCCCGCCTCCCACCCCCAGTGATAGCTCAGCACCATGACCCTCTCTGCCCAGTGTGAACAGCTCATACCCACATGAACGGACTGATTACTGGCCACCCTTTGTGAACCGAGCTGACAGCCGACCTTAGTAACACACTACTATCAGAGTTGGGGGACTGGTTCGCCCCCCCCCCCCGAGTTCCTTAGGCCTATTTCTACAGCCAAGAGTTATTTTTTTTTTTAATTTTTAAAATTAGCATAGAATATATTATTAGCCCCAGGGGTACAGGCCTGTGAATCGCCAGGTTTACACACTTCACAGCACTCACCATAGCACATGGTACAACCACTGGAAAACAGCATGGAGGTTCCTCAAAAAGTTGAAAATAGGGCTACCTTACGACCCTGGCATTCGCACTACTGGGTATTTACCCTAAAGATACAAACGTAGTGATCCGAAGGGGCATGTGCACCCGAATGTTTATAGCAGCAATGTCCATGATAGCCAAACTATGGAAAGAGCCTAGATGTCCATCAACAGATGAATGGATAGAGAGGATGTGGTGTATATACACGATGGAATACTATGCAGCCATCAAAAGAAATGAAATCTTGCCATTCGCAACGACGTGGATGGAACTAGAGGGTATCATGCTTAGTGAAATAAGTCAATCAGAGAAAGACAACTATCATATGATCTCCCTGATATGAGGAAGTGCAGATGCAGCGGGGGGGGTCGGGGGGGGTAGGAAAAGAATAAATGAAACAAGATGGGATCGGGAGGGAGACAAACCATAAGAGACTCTTAATCTCACAAAACAAACTGAGGGCTGCTGGGGGTCGGCAGAGGGTTGGGTTATGGACATTGGGGGACTGTTAACGGAAGAAAATCCTAGATTTTACACGTCAGAGCACAAAGAAAAGACAGAACTTCCACCTGCTATCACAACCCAAAAGAGTCATCCACAACGCAAAGTGTTTTTGAAATGGGCATTTAAAGCTTAATAATTTCAGAGCTGTATTTGAAAGAAGCAAGTTCTAAATACAGTAACCATGTATAGGCCAGTACTTAGACCTGAGGACAGTTGTTCTTAAAAACACTGTATTCGATTTATCTCGAGTATAAGCTCTGGCCTTTCCTTTCTGATGAAATGGTTAACAGTGAATGGTACCAAGTAAGGTTACGAGCCATCTTTCCCTCTCTCTCAACTACTGCCATGAAATCTTTCCATTAGGCCCTCCTCCCGGCAACAGTGTCCCCTGCCTCCACGCCTCCAAAGTGCAGCAGCTTCCGTGTTTCTCACAGAAGCAAAGCATTCCGCCAGCTTGTGGCATGAACCGAGTTTCACGTGCTCCTTTGAAAGATCACGAAGTAACTCAAAGGACTACTTATTCTTACTTCAGAGCTTCTTAAACATAGACTTATTTTTTACCCGAATAAAGATAATATTCTACAAACTGGTCTCCATTACTATCAACTCCCTAATTCAATATGGACTGCAAACGAACTGGCTGGCAAAACTACGGATTAGGTTTATCTTCATCCAAAAAATCTCCATTATTTGACGATTACTTAGAAAATAATTCAGATTTATATCAATACACACGTTTTTCACGACTAATCTCAAATTAATTTTCTGGGTTTCAAATGGTTACATGTGCTTTTAGTACGGTGCCCTACAACTCTCTGCCGCCCAAGTTCTCTGTACTCGCTGCTTCTTTTGACTGGGAGCCCTCCCTCCACAGCTCTCCTGAGTTCCAAGCAAACAGAGCCTCCCAAAGCCTTCAGGGCCCCACATGAGCGCCAGCGGTGTGTACACACACCTCTCTCAATGTGCTTACCTGTGACTAACAGACAAAGACCACTGCGTCTACTAAGCCCAGACCCTGTGACAGCTTCAAAGCATAAGTGAAATATACTGCTATGACATTTGTTCTTCGCAAATGCATCAAACAAACTGACCCCATTTCAAACAAGAGATGCTTATGCCCAACCTATTCTTACTCAGTTGAACGGGTCTAATGTCATCATGGACTAATGGGAAAGCAGCTGTATAAGCCACCCTGAACTAGGCACAGACACCCACAAAGGATGTATTAATTACTTCTTTTCCAACAAATCACACACAGGTAATGAGTGGGAGATAATTAAGCAGCTTTTTTTTTTTTAAAGATTTTATTTATTTATTTGACAGACAAAGATCACAAGTAGGCAGAGAGGCAGGCTGAGAGGAGGA
The DNA here is from genome assembly GCA_004024625.1 of Mellivora capensis. Taxonomy (NCBI): domain Eukaryota; kingdom Metazoa; phylum Chordata; class Mammalia; order Carnivora; family Mustelidae; genus Mellivora; species Mellivora capensis. Next base: position 21,993 of record PISX010014633.1, read on the forward strand.
AGCAGGCTCTCTCCTGAGCAGAGAGCTCAATGCGGGGCTCGATCCCAGGACCCTGGGATCATGATCTGAGCCGAAGGCAGAGGATTGAACCCACTGAGCCACCCAGGCGCCCCGATTAAGCAGCTTTTTAAAAAAGGAAGTGATCACATGTAAGTGCACCCTAGGAGGCCACCAGCAGGTGACACATGCAGTCTCCTGGGCAGACCACTGCCTATCACACCAGCAGACCGCTCGGCTGGTCTCTGCTGTTCGGGTGGGACCAGCAAGCCTGGCTGTGGGGTAGAAGCCTAATTTAACATGGATTATGAAGCAAAGTGGGTAGCTGGGAAATGCAATTAATACATTTACTTAAATATGTAGGTAAACCATATTTTAAAAGAGACCTATGCTCTGAAAAGAAATACTGCTGACAGAAATTTTAAGACTTAAATAAAGGGAAAGATCTATCTCATTCATGGGCCAGAAAGTTTAGTATTAGTCAGATGTTAATTCTAGGTTCAATGCAATCCCAATCAAAATCCCAAGCAGACACTTCTACAGAAAATGACAAGCCAATTCTAAAAGTCATATCGAAACACACAGGACCTAGACCAGACCCTGAAAATGAGAAACAAGGAGAAGGGAAAACACTACCTGATTTTAAGAATTATTATAAAGAAACAATAATTAAAAAAGAATGGCATTAGCATAAAGAGAGACAAATAGGTAAGTGGAGTAGAAAAGTCCAGAACTAAACCAACACATAAAAGACAACTGATTTTCTTCTAAAAGATTTTATTTAATTATTTGAGAGACAGGGAGAGAGCACAAGTAGGGGGAGCAGCAGAGGGAGAAGGAAAAGCAGGGAGCCCGATGCGGGACTCGATCCCAGGACCCTGAGATCATGACCTGAGTTGAAGGAAGACGCTTAAGTGACTGAGCCACCCAGGAGCCCAAAAGACAACCGATTTTTGAAGAAAGTGTAACGTAATGCCATGTGAAAAAGATCACTTTTCCAGAACATGGTGCCAGACGCATCTGGATATCCACATGCCAAAAAAGTGCTTATATGCACACCTGGTACTGGTACAAAACTGCACTGAAAATGGATATACAGGGGCACCTGGGTGGCTCAGTGGGTTAAAGCCTCTGCCTTTGGCTCAGGTCATGATCTCAGGGTCCTGGGATCGAGCCCCGCATCGGGCTCTCTGCTTAGCGGGGAGCCTGCTTCCTCCTCTCTCTCCCTGCCTCTCTGCCTGCTTGTGATCTCCGTCTGTCAAATAAATAAACAAAAAATCTTAAAAAAAAAAAAAAATCATGCTGAATTTACTTATTAAAAAATGGATACATGCAAACCCTAAAATCAAAGAACTTCTAGAAGAAGAAACATAGGAGAAACACAGCAGAAAATCTTTGGGAACACAAGGTAGGCCAAGAGCTCTTCGACAGGAAAGCAAGAGCACAATCACAAAGGAAAATAACTGACAAATGAGACTTCATCAACTAGACCATCAGAGGGGCTGGGAACACGCCACGGTGTAAGACCAAGGAACCAGCAGGGGACAGGACTGCCGAGGAAGCACGCACTCAATGAGGTCCAGAGGGCACACCAGAGCGGTCTGCAGTGGAAGCCGGAGGCAGCGAAGGAACCGGAGGGCCAGAGACACAGCGGAAAAGGCAAGGGTATGAATACAGACAGACAAAGTCTCATGACAACGAAGGGCAGCTTTACAGCCCGGTGCTGTCCCCGGGAAGTGATGGAAACAAAGACAGGCCCCGTGAGACCCGTCCTGGAGCACAGAGGCCAGGACTCTGCTCAGGCTGGGAAGCCCATTCTGACTTCTGCCCACATGCTGTCCCTCCCCGGACAACGGCTGGGGACAGAAGTGGGGACGAAACGGGCAAGGGCCTGCGGGCAGCAACCTCCACTGAGGGGAGCTGACGTGACGCGGAGAGTGAGGGCAAACGCAGCGACACGCGGGTCGTCGTGGTCACGGCCCCGGGAACAGAAGAACGGAGCTCCTGCTGTTTCGGGGTGAGGGCTATACGGCACCCTGCTGCAAGTAAGCAATTTTTACTCTTAAACATTCACTAGCAATAATCAGAGGAGTTCTGAAAAGTACCTTTAGCAATAAAAAAATTAAGATGCTGAGTAGCCTTTGCCCTCACTCAACATGGCCACCTTCCGCCTTCGCCCTGGTTCGTAAATTGGCTCTTTCGGCTCCCGTTACTCCCACCAGTTTGTCAACTGCCCGTAGTAGCCATGGCGGCCATGAGCTTATTGCAGCGGGTTTCGGTCACTGCAGCGGCTGCTCTCTCCGGCCGCCGGCTTGGTACTCGGCTCGGATTCGGGGGCTTCCTCACCCGTGGCTTTCCGAAGACTGTCGCTCCTGTGCGACATAGTGGAGACCATGGGAAAAGACTATTTATCATCAAACCATCTGCATTCTATGACAAACGTTTTTTGAGTTTAATGAAATTCTACATTTTGTTGACTGGGATTCCAGTAGCCATTGGCATAACTCTGGTGAATATATTCATTGGTGAAGCTGAGTTAGCGGAGATTCCAGAAGGCTACATCCCAGAACACTGGGAATATTTCAAGCATCCTATATCAAGATGGAATGCCCGAACTTTCTTTGATAGCCCTGAAAAGAATTATGAAAAAAACAATGGCCATCCTTCAGATTGAAGCTGAGAAGGCTGATTTACGGTTACAGGAGCTGGAAGTGCGAAGGTTAATGCGTGCGAGAGGTGATGGTCCCTGGTATCAGTATCCGACCCTTGATAAGGCACTGATTGACTATTCTCCAAAAGCAACTCCCGACAATTAACCATTTATTTCTCTAAATACAAAGTATATTCTCTTTAGGGGAAAATTAATCAGTAAATATATTCTGTATTTTTTGCTCACATGATGAATAAAAGATCTTTCATTGCACTATTTCTCAGCATTGGTGCAGATTAAGAAAAAAAAAATTAAGATGCTTGAGTTAAACACAAATCTTTGATTTGATTCTGTCAGTAAAAAAAAACGAGACAGCCTGAGCGAGACTAAGGGAATAACGAAGTACTACATACTGCGGTAAGAAAACCTAAAGCACATAATGTTATTCTGGACCGGCTGTATCAGGCCACCTCCTCCCCTCCAAAATTGTGTCATCAGCGAAAACAGCGTCAGCGTCCACGAGGCTGGCAGCGGCGCCCGAAGAGCCCATCCACACAGACCGCAGAGCCCAGCCGCGCGCGCACCCCTGGCCTGAAGCGACATGCGGAGCCAAGGACGGACGGACGGACGGACCAACAGCAATTCCCTCTGTTAACTAAGGACCTTGTAGAAGAGGACAAGGGTTTAAAAGACAAGTATCTCCACGGTCAATACTTCATCAAGTGACAGAGACAAAGGAGGATCTTGCGGTCGTCCTTCTGAAAGGACATCTCAAGTCCTCGTTAAGCCTCCTGCTGTGTGTGGAGGACGAACGTCTGTGCTTCGGGTTGTGTGCTCAGAAAGACCCGTGGCGCATCTACCACGTGGGGAAGCACGAGCCACCGTCAGCGTGGCCTGTCCAGAATTAACAAGGCCCGGGCCCAGGCACGACAACCAGAAGCGGCATGAGGAAGCCTTCGTCCTTCCTGGCCCTGTAAGGGCACAAAAGTCCCAGGCCCTACACGGGTCCGCAGCAACACTGCCACCGAGAGGGCTTGGCGCTGCAGACGATTCGAAGCCGCCCCTCGTCTCTCATCTGCTTAGACGCAACAGCCCCACAGCACTGTCCTACCGCACGGGCCCCCGAGGGCGGAGGCCGACACCGACCCTGCAAGAAGCCGGGAGACACCAGACGAAGGTGACAGGCAGCCCCGGGCCCGTTCGTGACGCTCTGATGCCACTGGTCCAATTCACGAGCAGAAAGACATTCTCCCAGTGGCCTTATACTGACCGTGTTTCGTGTTTCTCAGGGAAAATAAGAAAAAACGGAAAAAAGAACCACCACCGGTGGAGGAAGGCAGGGGACGGGGGTTGTCCGCGATACCAGCGCGTACTGGGGAGGACACGGTCCACACCTGGCCCGGCGCCCGCGTGGGGGTCTGGAGCGCGTGGAGCACAGGGAAAGCGAGAGAGCGGCCGAGCTCCCCGGCCCGAGGGAAGGACTTCAGTGGCCCCAGCGACAGGCTTGCAAGGAACCGACCACGCTCCCAGGGGGCGGGGGGCAGAGCCCCGCTCGCGGCGCGCCCGACGCGTGAAGTCACAGGCGGACGGGCCCGAGCTGTCCCCAGGCCGACACGCCGTGGCGCGCTCACACACTCACTGAGCCTCGGGCTTGAAGGCACCTGCTGAGCCTGAAGTAAAAACCGGAGGAAAAGATCAGACGTGCAGACGTGAAGAGCACAAGGATGTTTAGAAGAAAAAGATCACAAGAGTGAGTCGAACAAGACAAAAACATCTGTCTCGGGATCAAGTTCTCTTCGAGAACTCACGAAAAGGGAAGGCGATGAGCAAGCGCGGAGGGGACACGGGAGCGAGCAGCGGGGCGTTGAAGAGTGAGCAAGAGGCAGCAAAGCACCGGGAGCACGTTCCGCGGGGAGAGCGGGCCCGTCAGGCGGCGGCAGACGGGCCAGGACGGGGGGGCGGCCCCTCAGCAGGCAGCGGTCCCACGAGATCCGGCCGCGAACGCCTGGCGCCCGCCAGGACACAACGCCCTCGGGACACAGAAGGGTCCCACAGCTCGCAGTCCTCACCAGGGACTTCTGTAAACGCTGCCAACAATGCCATCCTCTCCTCCTAGATTCTGACTCCGATGCTGTCCATCAGGGACCACGAAGGAACGATGGAGCCGCCACAAACGGGGGACAGAGACAGGCGGCAGCAGGTGCACAAGACCCACGAGAGAAGCGGCTCCGCGGCGCCAGCCCTCGCAGCCCAACCAAATGCCGCCTGGGGTCGGGGCACCCAGCCGGTGCGGCAGGGAGGGAACGAGACCCCCGGTCTCGGGGTTGGGAGTCTGAGCGCCACACTGGGTGTAGAGATGACTCAAACAATAAACAAATAAATTTTTAAAAATTACTAAATAAAAATAAAAATCTCAGTGTTGACTAAGACCGTGCACTGGTTACAGTATTCCGCTTCTCACAAAGCTCCAGATAGGGCCGTGCTTCACAGTGGACGTGGCTTTCCTTTTCCACAGAAAACGTACAGCAGAGAATATTACCCCAGAGTATTTCTACAAGAATGTGCTTAGGAACTCCAAACAGAAAAAGTTCAAATACTGTAAATATGATACAAGAAACCACAGTCAAGTCACATAAGGAATTAGCCATCGATGCCATTCAAAGAACAGAGCATTACGGAATATTAGAAATTAAGGAGATGAACAGAAAATATATATTTTTTAAAGATTTAATTTTACTTGACAGAGAGTGAGACAAGGAGAGAGGGAACACAAGCAGGGGGTGTGGGAGAGGGAGAGGCAGGCTTCCCTCTGAGCAGGGAGCCCGACGTGGGGCTCAACCCCAGGACCCTGGGATGCTGACCTGAGCCGAAGGCAGAGGCTTTAACCCACTGAGCCATCCAGGCGCCCCCAGAAAATATTCTTCACAAGAAGACAAATTTCAAACTAATGAGCATTTACATGCATTTTTTTATATCCCAGATCTTACTTATCCGTCATTTGCATCAGAATAACCAACCACAAAGCAAACCACCACAGCTGAAAGAACACTGGTTTGACGTGGGAGCGGCCTGGGTTCAAACATAAACTTTACCAGAACCGCAGTGGCTCAGGGCAAGTCACGTGGCGTGAGCTCAGGGTCCCACATCTGTAATGTGGCGGTAACACCAACCCACCTTGAATGGTGGTTATGCAACTGAGCAGTCACCTGACCCTCACAAGGAAGTCAGAGGAAAGCAGGATCATCACCACCACCTACACGCAAAACGTCCTTTCAAAGATCTACCAACCTTGTCTAGACAGGCCAATCTGCATTCGTATCGGAAATAAACCCACCGACAATTATTTTTTAAGTATTCTGAGTTGGAACGTCACAGAAGTGTAAAAGACATATTAGTAGGCCTTCTTCAACATTTTTTACTATTTTTAGGTGACAATGGCAAACGTAAAATTAGCCACTCTCATTTTGAAGTGAATAATGCAGCAGCATTGAATTCATTCACAATGTCGTACAACCCACTCTATCAAGCTCTAAGACATTTTTCATCACCACAGAAGGACACGTCAGACCCACTAAGCAGCTGCCCCCACCACTGCCTCCACGTGCCCAGGCCGTGGCAAGCACAGCTGGCTTTCCAGCTACATTCATCCACCCGTTCTGATACTTTGTGTAAGTGACATCACACCGTCCATGACCCCGCGTGTCCGATGTCTGTCACAGCGTGCAGTATTCCCAAGGCTCACCTATGTTTAGCAGTATTCATTAATTTTTATGGCTGGCTAACATTCCAGTGTTCAAAAACACCGTAACTTGTTTGCCACTCACCCCCTGGTGGACGCGCGGCGATTATAAAGAGAGTTGTGTGAATGTGGGTGTGCGCACCTGCCTGAGTCCCTATTTTCAATCCTAAAGGCATCTGGGAATGTCTCAATTCCTCCTTCATTTGTAAATGACAGGTTGAGGGACATCCAATTCTTGGTGCGCTGTTTTTGTCTTTTCCCACCTTAACAATGCCACCCCACATTCTTCTGACGTCCAGGGTTTCTGGCTCAAGGGCCCTTCCTTGTGCATGACGAGTTGCTTCTCTCTCGCTGCTTCTGGAATACTCTCCTAGTCCTTGGGCTCCGACAGTTTGATGGTCACGTGTCTCGGTGCAGGTTTCCTTGCATTTATCTTTCTAGGGAGTCAGTGATTTTCCTGAATGTGGAGAGTCAGGTCTTTCATCAGATTTGGGGAGTTAATGGCCACTATTCCCTACAACATTCTCTCTGTCCTTTCTCCCATCCTCGTCTTTCAAGGTGCCCACTGTGCGCACATTAGTCTACTTGCACTACCCACAAGTCCCTGAGGGCCAGCTTATTTTCCCTCACTCTTCCACCTGCTTCTAAGATTGGATAATGCCACTTGAGATGACCTAATTATGAAATTATCTAGGTTCAAGGTCACTGATTCCTTCTGCCTGCTCAACTCTGCTACTGAAACGCTCCAGTGAGTTTTTCATTTATACTTTTCAGCACCAGAATTTTTGCTTTTTGCTTCCTTTTTATAATTTCTATACCTTTATTGATATTCTGTATGTTAATACATCCCTTTTCCTGACCCTTTCAGCATTTCTCAGTTGTTTCCTTTGGGTCCTTGGACATATTTAAGGCAGCTAATCTAGACTTTGATAAGCCCAGGATCTGGGCTTCCGCAGGGGCAGTTTCCATTCATTTCCTCCGTGACTGGGCCACACGGTTTCTCTGCATGTTCTGTAATTTCTTATGGAAACCTGTACACTTTCACTATTGTAATCTGGTAACTCATGAAATCAGTCATTTCCCCCTCTTCTGGGTTTGTTTTGTTGTTCTGTATACTCGGTAGCCATGCAAGCACAGTGACTTTTCTAGACTCGTTTTTTTGTAAAGTGTGTATTCTTTGTCATGTGTGGTCTGAGAAGTCTTTCAGCTGGTATTTTGGAAAGGATTTCCTTGCATGAGGAGGAGATGAGACTAAGAAAGAAAGGGAGGGATTATGGGAAGGAAGAAGGAAAGAGCAAGGGTGTGAGAGATGGAGGAAAGAGGAGAAAGTGAGACGGGCCTCCCCCCGTCGCTACAGACTGCCTCTGTGCTGGGGACTCCGACCCAGAGCCAGGCAGCCTACAACTCAGCCTGAGACTTCACCTCTGCTTGCACTGAGCCTAGAGACTGGCCAGAGGCAAAACACTTTACTGGGGTCTTTTCTGAGTGTGATCCAGCACTGGCCTTGGATGTGGCTTTCAAAACTCCCCAGTAAACACAGGCAAAATTACAGGCCCTAATTGTCCAAAGAAATCCCCTCTCCACCTTCTTCCACTTGGCATCCGACACTCTATCCTGCGTGCTAACTATCATCGCTGGCCCCAAGCTCCTGCTGCCTTTCCTTAGCCTGACAGAGGCTTGAGAAATGCCTACTGGTTTTTGGTTCCTCTGCCCTGAGTGACATTCAAGTCAAACGAAAGGAAGACAAGCATCCCGAGTCAGTCCTTCATGTGTCCCTGACAGGCTGGATAGACGGCACAATTCTCCTCAAGTAAGCTCTGCTCTGGTCCCTTCAGAGCCAGGGTCCAGAGTCCCCAGTCAAGAACGTGGGCTGGGCCTGACTTCTCCACGTGTCTGTGGGAGAAAGGGCATAAAGGAACGCCTCCTCTGCCAGTTTTGCAGACATCACCAGGCCACTTAGCTCTGAACGATACAATTACCCCACAAAAACACATCTCTACACAGCCCAAATATCACAATTAAAAACAATGTAAAAAACAAGCCAGCAACTATACTATATTCTAAAAAGGACAGACCAAGGTTACACCTATTTACCCAGCCATTCTGGGGACTGTGTTTTCCAAACTCAAGCTTACCTCTTTTCTACAACATACCGACCCTCTACCATGCCACTACTTTGAGCAAAGCTTCTTAACAATTACTCATTCAATCAACCCACAAAAGAAGAGCCTCTTAGTAAATGGTGCTCCGACAACTAGACACAGGCAAGGGAAGGCGGACCATGGCGCACCACACACGAAACATGCAGTGAAAGTGGGCCTTGCACCTGAGTGTCAAAGCTAAAACTATGAATCCCCGGAAGAAAATACAGAAGTAAATCCTTGTGACTTTGGGTTGGCAAACCATTTCTTACCTACAATGCCAAACGCACAAGCAACGAAAGGAAACACAGACGAGTCAGACGCCAACAGCAGGAAAACTTCTGTACCTTAGAGGACACCGAGAGGAAGAAAACCCACCCACAGAACGAGACAAAATATTTCCAAACCATACACTGACAAGAGACTGAAACCCAGACCACATAAAGAAACTTGTAACTCAGTAATTAAAGAATAACCCAGTTAGAACAGTCAGCAGAGAATCGGAGTAAACATCTCTCCAGAAAAGACACACAAACGCCCACCGGCACACGAAGCGAAGCTCCAATCACCAGCTCGGGGACGCGCAAACCAAACCGCAGTGAGCCAGGCGGCCCGCCAGGCGGCCACGGCAGAGCAGACGGCCGGCGACGGTGCCGCTGAGGGCACTGGACGCTGGACGCGTCACACACTGCCGGAGAGAGCGGGACGGTGTAGCCAGTTAGGACGACAGCTCGGCAGCTTATCGAACACACGGTTACCACACAAGCCGTTTCACTTCTGGGTATGTTCACGAAAGACACAACACGACGCGCACAGAAAACGCTCGCATACAGACAGTCGCCGCCGCATTACTGAGAAGAGCCTCGAGTGGAAGCAACCAAAGGTCCCCCTGCAGACGAAGGGGCGGACGCAGCACGGAACACCGGGGTGGAACACTGTTTGGCAACAAACAGGAACAAAGCCCGAGAGATGCCGCCACAGCAACGAACCTTGAACGCAGGACGCCCGTGACAAAAGCCCACATACTGCATGACTCCACGTCTGTGACCTGTTCCTAAGAGGCAAATCCACGGAGACAGAAAGCAGATGGGTGGGGCGGGGGGGGGGGGTTGCCTGGGGCTGGAGCAGGGTCAGAAGGGGCAGGAATGTCACCTAATATATTCAGAGTTTCTTTCCAGAATGTAAAAGATGTTCCAAAATTAGACGGTGGTAATAGTTTTATAACTCTGTGAACTGACCAAAAACTACTGAACTGTATACTTCAAATGGATAAACTTTATGTTATATGAGATACATCCCAGAATGCCACAGAAAAATTTTTTGGAAAACTATTTCAAATAAATTCAGTGTACAAATGTCCACATGCAAACAGAAGATACAAACTCCACTCCAAACCTCATTTTTAAAAACAGGCTTCAAAGTTATTATGAACACTTGTCAAGCTTGCGGTGCCCTCCTTCACTGCCCTTCACTGACACCATGTCTACCTCCAATGGTTTCTCCCACACTCTTCTTAATACATCGCTCTTTTCCACTGGGACTGAGAGACCAAAGAAACAAGATCTTTAAAAACACAGAATCAGGGGCGCCTGGGTGGCTCAGTGGGTTAAGCCTCTGCCTTCGGCTCAGGTCATGACCCCAGGGTCCTGGGATCGAGCCCCACGTCGGGCTCTCTGCTCAGTGGGGAGCCTGCTTCCTCCTCTCTCCCTGCCTGCCTCTCCGCCTACTTGTGATCGCTGTCAAATAAACAAAATCTTTAAAAAAAACAAAAACAGAAACAAAACACAGAATCAGGCAAAGGTTAAAGCCCTGAATGAAGGTAAAGAGAAATGGGCATAAAGCAGTCACCGCTCTGGACCACGGCATTTTCTGCAGGCTCTCCAAGTCCCTTCACTCTAGGCCACGGTCCGCAAACAGATTTCAGGCAAGGTGCTACTGGGCTTTGAAGAAATGTGCATACACCAGCTGGGTTTCACATGTGTCTAAGTACCTTGAAGTCTCAGGCATTATATTATTTAAAAAATTAATTAGATACCATACGTAACCACATGGTGCTATTTTCAGTCAGAAAATTAAGACTTTTTTTTTCATTTATGTTAACTCTAAAATGATTACAGTTAGCAAATAAGATAGATCAAAAGACTCTTGCTAACCCCTTATTGTAAGTTTGCTGTACAGCTGTGAATTCACTTCTTTGTCTCGCTGAAAGCGCCGGAATTCATCAATTGCTTCCCTCACGATAGTAACGGCCAAAACAAATCCCTGCAAAACAAAGTAAAATACGGCATTTTAGAAAACTGGCTTTAACCAAAAAGTCAGGGGGATATTCTTTCACCGAGCACGTCCACTTTACCCCCCTCAATTCATGTTACTTCTAAAACATACACGAAAACAAAGAAAAAAGACAAAAAGTAATAACGAAAAACTGTAAGAGAAATATAATACATCAGAGTAAAAGATTAACAATTCTCCCCATCCCCCCAAATTTTTAAAATTCATATCATAACATGTCCTTTAATCTAAACATCAGAAAATACCTAGTAACCCAAAGAAAAAGAAATTAACAATCTTAAAGACAAACAAACAAACGAATTAACATTTGGAACACTCGAGCCTTTAAACATGTAATTACCAAAGGCTGATATAAAGTCTCGTAACTTCTGCCCGTGAACCTCTTTCGGGGATGAAAGCATGAAGGACTGTGGCGCGATGCCAGCGCCACAGCTTCGTCCCCCTTGCACGGGCACTGCCACCGGGCTTGCCGTGCCCCATTTTGTAAGCTAAAACCGCAACAGACCAACTTGAAGCTACATAAATACAACTGTGATGCGCTTGTGACCTGTTGTGAAATCTGGTACGCCCCGACGCGTCTTTTTTAGAGGTTACATGTGTGCTTTCCAGCACGTGGCATGACTCTTCTCCGGCCGCAGGCGCTTGAGAAGGCCGTGCGTTACTGACGCGCACTCCCCGGGCTGCGAAAGACGCAACACTGGACAACCACCCTGCGAGGACAAGAGTCTGTCGCTCCAGGGCTGTGTGTCACCAACAGGCCACACCAGGTGAGCCCTCGCATTTGCTGAAAGGCCATCCATTAGTTTCCAATATGCAACCCTGAATTTTAGCTAAATCTATTCCTATTTTTTTCTTTCTGATGCTATTATGAATGGAACTGCTATCCTAATTTCATTTTCAGATGATCACTGCTGGTGTACAGAAATACACACGGTTTTTGTGTATCTATCGTGTACCCTACGACCTTACCATCTCATTTATTAGTTCCAGCATTTCTGTGTACGTGGGCACCCCAGATTTCCCGACATCCGAGACCGTGCCGCTGTGAACACAGCCAGATTTCCGTCTTTCCTTTGTATCTAGATGTCGTTTAGTTCAGGTAAGACAAGGAAAAAAATAGGAAAATCCAAAGTAGGAGATACCAAAATACTTTTTAAACAAATTTAGTGTTATCAAAAGCCTTAAAACTTATACACACTTTAACCAAACACTTTCACTTCTGGAAACTTATTCTAAAAAAACAAAACAAAACGAACAAAAACAAAAACACAAGGATCCCAGCAGCATCAAATATAAAAATCGGGAAATAGGGACGCCTGGGTGGCTCAGTCGGTTAAGCAGCTGCCTTCGGCTCAGGTCATGATCCCAGCGTCCTGGGATCGAGTCCCACATCGGGCTCCTTGCTCGGCGGGGAGCCTGCTTCTCCCTCTGCCTCTGCCTGCCACTCTGCCTGTGCTCGCTCTCTCTCTCTCTCTGACAAATAAATAAAAAAAAATTTTTTTTTAAATCGGGAAATAGTCTGAATGTCTACAAGTGGAAATTCATGGTGTACTCTTTGTTGAAATGCTGTATTTCCTTAATGCAGAGATGTGGTTAGTGTCAGGTGGGAGGACACCACCACTTTAAAGACATGAACTCTAAGTCACAACGCGGTCCCAGGAACATGAACGGTGCGCATCCGCCAAACCAGGAAATACACAGTGCTGACTGTTACAGACCGTGTTCACAGTGTGCACGTGATTTCTTCCGATTCCGTTGTGACTGCCTCACTCCGAGAGAAAGGAGAACGGCTGTGCTGACGTTCCTTACAGACTGGAACAGCACTGTTAACGGAGTGGCTCTGCATCCGGCAGACGCAGCGTCAACACCTGGAATGTTCTGTGTGCTACCAGTTTACTCGAGCCCTGCCTGAAATGCGTACTTTCACCCCAGACCGGTACATGTGACCTACACGCTCCAGGTCAACCTAACTTTCACCCTGGAAACCTATGGCTTGATGACAGCACAAGTTAATTCTCCGTTCATTAAGCAATTATAAACCACAGAATGTAGTCGTGCTTCCAAGAACTCAGCAAGTGAAAATAAGCTCTTGTTTCTAAAGCAGTAACATTAGAGAAGATCACGAAAGAGGGGCAGGTCCCCGCTCCTGCAACAGGAGTTAAGCACTCTTCAAGGAACCAGAGCCCTAGTCACAGGCAAGGACTGCACAAGCTGCTCTAGGGCATGGCTCGAATCGGACGTTCACCTGAACACACAGCCGAGGTGCAGGACCAGCAGCGACCAAGAGGTGTCGCTCCCATACCACCACGTGCGTCTCCGGCACACCCAGAAAAGCCCCAAGCCAGGCTCCAGCACAAAGCAGATGCCGAGCAAAGCGCAGATGATGGGAAAGGCGCAGCCGTCCTCAGCCCACCGTTTCCTCCTTAACCACTGCCGTGTACCACGCGTGGCCTCCACCTGCAGAGTGCAGACCGACTGGGTCGTAGCTGGGTCAGAGCAGACCGGAGGCCTACGGTGTGGACAAGGAAGCGGTCCCGCAGGGAGCAGCTGGACCTTCCCACGGCCTCAGCACCAGCCCGGTCCACGGTGGAAGCTACAGCGGCGCCACCTCGAAAAGCCAAAAGCAAACACAGGAGGGGGACGGTACTTCACAGTGAAACAACAGCATCTGTGCACCAGCCCGTCAGTCCCAGTGCAAGATGGGAACATGTCACACGGCCAGTCCGCGGGCCGGGATGAAATCTTAATACCACAAAGTGGAATTCTTCTTTCCTACTTCTCCAGATGGCCCAGGAGTCACGCGGACTAAGTGCCAACACAAGACAGGTTTTCATAAAAACAGAAAAAAATTCCATCACTATTTTATAGAATCAGGATTACATGGCAGCAACTTTGCTACGTCTTTTAGATGAGTTACCTTTTAAATGCCACAAAACCTTATGAGGTGTGCACCCTCACCTCCAGTTCACAGACAGGGAAACTGAGGCACCAGCAGCACATGTACATCCTTTTGCAAAGGTCACAGGAAACGTGCGGCTCGTATGACTTGTGTTTCTCTCTGGACAGTAGGAGGCAGGAGTCCAGGGAACCGATATGGCTTCTCCTTTCCCTACTCCGGCCACACCTCCGACGCGCAGAGACACCCCGAAGAAAGAGCGGACAGAAGGAAGGACCGAAAATCAGAGAGCTCGCAGACTGGCCACCCGCACAGCCTGTCCGGCCTCCCATCAGCGAAACGGCGGAAAAGGCCTCGGGGGGAAATCAGTAGGAACCCCCGCCTCCTCCATCCGAGAAGGGCGTGCGCGGGGAGCTCCATTCCACCTGATTAACTGATGGAAGCATTGCGAGCCACTCTCTCACTCTGATTACACCAGCTTTCCCTCAAAGAGCTGCTGTGAAAGCTGAATGACGCAAAAGGTAATCTTCACTCTGACACGGGGTGCAATAAAGCCACTTATTTGCAGTTTGCTCTTCTGTTCTGTGGCAAAATAGAACAGAAATTCGATCAGACTGGAGCTGGTGAGTAACATCGCGTGGAGTACTTGATAAGGAAAGATGACTAAACCCTCGCTGTCCTCAGCCGAGCCCCTGAGTTGGAGGCCAGCGCAGACGCGACGCCTTGTTTAACCTCAGCGGGCGCCAAAGCTGCGCGTTCAGAACCGCCCGCGGCACGGTGCGCTGGACTCCACTGCCGCGTCTCTGGCAAAAAGGAACCTGGAAACGCTAACTACTTCCTTTCTCTGAGCATCCTGAGAAGGCGGGCAGAGAAAAGACATCAAAACAGGGACTGTGCGCCTAAGGACCACGTGCTCGTGCCGGCCTTCGACAGGATGTGGCCAAGCACAGCGGTCAAGAGAGAGCAGGGGCTCGGGAGCGAGGAGAACCCTATGGAAGCCGACCTGCTTTATTTAAAAAGAATACACGCGCGCACACACACGTATTTTAGACGTATATTCAGTTTAAAGGCTACCTTTGCCTAGATTAATAAAAAGATCTTCTATATATAATATCTGACTTTTCAGTGTGAGGAAAAATCTTCTGAGGTGAGTTTGGATCGAGGAACCAATACACCTCCGCCTGCCTCTTGGGATTCAAAGGTGAACCTGTGTACACGTCGGCGTCCTGAGGTTTCTGCGACATCAGAGGTTAAGACGTGCGTGAGCAGGGCGAGCGCAGGCACCAGCGGACCTTCCCGGCCGCTCAGCTGATGAAGGGCACGGACGGGGCTGCCGAGAAACCACAGGACAGAACCGGCTTCGTGAACAGGCCACTTCTGAGGCTCGGCGGCGCGAGAGCAGGGGCGCGAGAGCCCGGCCAGTCGTGTCATAAAGCACAATGAAGCGTTACTCAAGCGGGAAACACGGGCTTTTCCCCTTTCTTTGGGGCCCGACACCCACGTGCAGCAGGGTGAGGGCGTCCCTTCCGTGAGCGCGGCGCTGGGGGCTGGCCGAGCACGTCCGGGAGCGACGCTGCTCCGCACACGCCGAAGCCCGCCCCACGCCGCCAGCTGACCATCAAGTCAGAGGACGGACATGGCCCTCGGAAGCCGAGGACGGGCGCTGATGCTGGCCCGCGCACGCTCGCTCCAGCCGCGGTCGACGCAGGCGACTGTGAACGGCTGAACCGGAACGCCGCATCAGGGATCCATCTACGACTACCACTTTCTTCGGTCAAAAGCTACTTAAATCGCAGTTAATAGGAAAAGATGCAGAAGAAAACCAGAAATGAATACATTTTACTTTAGATGTTCAAGAAGATCTTGTGTTCCGAGACAATCACTGTAAAGCGAATTTCAACCCGAGATGGGAGTGATGCCGAAGGGGTCCGGGGCAACCAGGTGAAGCGGGGGCAGGAAGGGGGTCAGAAATAAACACGCGACACTCCGAGCACAGCCGCGTTTACGGGATGAGCAAGTGCTTTCCCTACGCTCTATCTGTGACGCTGCGCTGCTTTTCCTGGAACCTGGGAGAGGTGAGGAACGGCCTGTCAGTGAGACCTCCAGGGTGCACAAAGCCTACGGGGTCTCCAGCTCACGTGCCCGGGCAACAGCGTACCGTCACACTGACCATGACAGCAAAGTCTGTAACTGTGAAAAATGAGCAGAAACGTCAAAGTCTCCTTTTCTGGAAGACGGACATACTCGGTCAGCGGAACACTTCAGAGAAGTGAAAAGTGAACGAACTAGATCGTATGTGTCATCACGGATCCGTTAAATCAATCCATGTTAAGCCAAAAAAGCATGATGCGAAAGGACGTATACAGTAAGATAACCTTTATGTAAATTTTTATAGCATGCAAACAACACTGGGTTTTATCCCAGTGACACAAACATAAACACACAATTATTAAGAGACGTAACAACTGAGTCTCAAATGCAGGACAGGGGCTGCCCGCAGGGGGAAGAAAGGACCGAGGAAAAAAGAAACCAGTCCCCTCTGTCCTCTCTCCACAGCTGCCTGGCCTGAGCCTACTGTGACAACCGGTCTGAGCTTCCTGAGCTGCACAACACCTACAGAGGCAGGCAGCTCTCCCCCACTCAGGAGGAAACGGGAGCGCCCGCTAACCTCCCCTCCACCGCAGCCTCTGTGTCCCACGCTCCAGCCGCACCCCAGCCCCCGGGCTCCCCCTGCCTGCACATCTGTGCCCTGCTGCGCGCACGGCCCAGCCACTCTGCTGTCCGGAGAGCATCTGGGTGCCGCCACTCCGAGCGGCCTTCCTTGCCCACCTGTTTCTATGAGCCTGATGTCTTCCAACCTTGCTAATCTAACGGGTGGAGATGTATTCGTTCACTCAGTGACTGTGTATTTGTACAACAAACGCAGCCACTTTCTCCGCTCAAACCCACGCTACTCGGAATCCACGTGGACGCGACAGGAGAGGCTGCTTCAACTGAGCCTCTCGGCGAGGTTCCTGTGCCCTGGCGGCCCTCCCTGGCGCATCTAAGACCATCCCTGGGTGGCGGCAGGGCTTAAAGAAGCAGGAGGATGAGCTCGGGAGCACGCTGACCACATCTCCAGTTCCGAAGGGAGCGCTTAGGTGGGCATGTGGGCACGGCTCTGCCCTTTCACTCACTGTTTTCTTGCCTGGATTATGCTGGTAATCTGCCCAAAAGGAAGCAGTACATTTTTCCAGGTGAGAGGAAGAAAGAAGGCCCACATTTTGTCTGTATAAGCTGAAAGTTATTGGAAAACAGCATCAAGCCATTAAAACAGCATTATGTCTGAAGTTGAAATGCTTGATGCTAAGGGTCAGCTGCCTTTCACAAACTTTGCACCCTGAGCTGTCAGCCCGGAACCGTCTGGACTTCATCGTGGAGCTACTTCAGCCACACGGCAAGAACTGCCCGTCTGTCAGGGTGCCGAGGGCTACTGAGCAGACAGCGACAGCGCCGTCTGCGCGGGAGAGCGCCGGCTGGAGACACGGACCTGGTGTCGCAGGGCACGTCTAGCAAGCCCTATGGAAACCAGCCCTCACGGCGGGCAGCAAAGGCGCCTAGTGGCCTCTGGGCCAAGACCCACGGGCGGCGCGCGGCCGTGACGCTCCGGCGAGGCTGCAGACCACCTCGCGGCAGAGCTCTGCACGATCTCGCAGCAGAAGTGCGACGAGAAACAGCAACAAGACCACGTGTCTTGAGATCGGGTTGGTTTATCTTTCAACCATCTGCAATCCTAAAACCAGATACTAAATAGTTAACAATTTAACTTAATTTCAAAAATCTGTTCTTTTACCAGAGGAGCCCAGTAGGTGTAGAGGTAGCCTATTTTCAGTGCTGGTACGAACTGGGAGCAGGACACTACCAGAAAATAGAGATTCAAGAAAAACTTGAATTGTTCATATAAGACCTGAAAAGGAAAAGGAAAAGAAAAAAGTTAACACAATCTCTCGAAGGAAAACCTGTAATACTTCAATTAATTAAATCAGCACAGTATCTAACTACATTTGCATCAAACAGTGACAACCAGCCCTGAGTGGCAGTAACTTTAGTTTAACTCTGACACCAGCTTTCCAATAACTGAATCCCATGTTTATTAGGCCTACTCAAAGATATATTTAAAATAAATGGAAAAAAAGACAACTGGAATTTCCAGTTATGTTAACGGCATCCTCTACAAGTTTTTATTTTCTTGTATACAATTTTGAGTTTTGCACACTCCTCTGTAAATCTTTGTAGATCAAAGCAAATGAGATAGCAAAACCTTCCCAATGTTACTAAGTCAATAAATATCTGTATTTATATACGCAAAAATGTCTATCTTCATAACTCGGAAAATTTTATAATGGGAAAATCATATTAACGGAGCATTTATGAAAAGGTAAAAAATGTGACAGCCATGTCTCTGAACATGAACATCTGGGCAGCTCTAAAATAACTGAGTGAACAAGCAAGACGTACACATTATGACTTCATAAAGACGGCCTTAATCTCCTCTATGTACTTTTCTCGAAGCATAAGACGTGACAGCGTGTAAAAGTGCGTGACCTGCAGACCAATTCAGGAAGACGCGACCTATACCCTTTCTAATCTCTTGGCAGATGATCTGCAATAATATTTTCAAATACAAAATAAGTATCATTCAATAAAATTTAGGAAAGCAAATCCTGAAACTTTGTTTTTGTTTTTTAATTCAAACAGAGATATCTTTAAGGAAGAAAACCCATGATCTGGTATATTAATAGACTTCTACTTACAAATTCTCAAATTATTAAGTTTAAATTGAAAATCAAAATGGAACAAAACTCATGTTTACAGACGAGAATAATTCAAATGGCATACCATAATTGCAATTAAACTTACAACCCTGCAACTTCGAAATCAAAATCTCCCTGGATGCCATTTCATATGCAACTTGGAAGGCGCAGAAACTTTAACAAGAGCAGAGCAACGGGTTAAGCACTCACGGTGGACTCAAGAGTCTGGAACCACAGTTTTTAACATAATGAAGTTTTCCACTTCGTCATACAGTTACTTTTGCAGCTCAAAAATCAGCGGCATTGATGACACGTTTATATTCATAATCATATTCAATTGCTGTCTAGAAATGTTTTGTGTCATTTCATAAATTAATCTCAGCAGGAGAGAAAGCTCTTTTTCCTCAGTGATTTCTTTAAAATCTCAGTTAGCATAAATTATATCCATTAGCAATTCAAAAATTGCCATTTGCGCTAAAAATGGCATAGAATTCCTACTGTGCAATTATCAGATGTTTCTAAAATACTACGTTTTAGATGAAAAGCCCAATTGAAGAGGCAAGCTAAGGATGAATTCGCACGGTGAGAGTCACACGGCCGCACCAACAGGTACCCTGAGGACATGGACTGGCCGGGCGGCTGTGGGGTCGCTCTGGCCAGAGGGGGCCGCACTGGGGGCCGCACACCACGTAATCACTACTCTACTGTCTACTGAATGAACTTTGTGACCGTTAGGAAAATGTACAATGCTTCGCCGATCTGCGAGTATTTAAAATTTAAAGAAAACAGTAGCTTCATTCAATAAAGATGAGAATATTTATCTGCCTGAAAGACAGCTTACATTTTATTGTCCTGACAAAAGAGCTGCCTTTTCAGGATGGAGCCAGCAGCTCTGTGTGTCTTAAGAAAGAGTAAATTAGATATGAAGCATTCGCCAACTATTAGATGGTTGGGGGAGGGTGGTGAGGGGCAATCAATGCCCAATATAAAATCAGCATGATTATTTAAATTAAAACATGAAAAATAAAACAGCCCTTATTTCACATTACCAAGAGATTTTCTTGCAAAAGGGCATCAGAGCAGATAGCTAGGATGTGTCAAAGACCTTGATATAGAAATATAACCAGTACCAGCTTCCTTCTGCCTTTCGAAAGATGAATAAATTGGTCTATAAAAATAGGAAATAATGTAAAAAAAAAAAAACAAAACCAAATTATTCAATCATTCTAAATACAAACTCAGCTTTGTATCTTAAGCCAAAAATATCACTGGCAACAAAAAAAGTAACAAAATATTTAAACTTCATTATTTAGGGGCGCCTGGGTGGCTCAGTGGGTTAAGGCCTCTGCCTTCGGCTCAGGTCATGGTCCCAGGGTGCTGGGATCGAGCCCCGCATCGGGCTCTCTACTCAGCGGGGAGCCTGCTTCCTCCTCTCTCTCTCTCTCTCAGCCTGCTTGTGATCTCTGTCTGTCGAATAAATAAATAAAATCTTAAACTTCATTATTTATACTTAGCATAATACCTAATTAAAGATAACTAATGATATAACAATATAACATGGCCTGAAATTTATACTGTGAAGTAGAAAATATATCTATAAATGCTTACAGATATTTTGTTACTGAGTCATGGTTGTGGAAGAAATTATTTTACTTTGATCACGAAGTTCCTTGGCAGGCTTTAAACTTAACATTCCAACTCACCTCCACATAAAACTTACGACTTATTTTCTGATAATTTAATTTAGGCTTACTGGATTATTTCTACAGTAATATAAATATGTTTATCTAGGACCGAAGTCAAACTATAAATTTTCTTTCACTGAACTCCACAATGTACCCACTAAAAGTGCGCATGATTTATTTAACAAGTATCTGAAACATGGACAGTTCAGAAGCAAAAGGTCACTGATTTGTATGTGACACAATTAACAGGGGAAAAAAATATTAAAAAAAAAAAGATCAGTGAAAACAAAAGAAGCTAGCAATCTCTCATATGAAACCCATTCATAACAATGTAATAGTCTTACCCCAGGTATAAAGGTAAATATATTGTATTTCTGATTTTTTATAGAATTTCTGGGATGCTTTTCTTCACACTTTTCAGGATGCCCGAGCCACACTGTGCGAGCTTTCAGTTCTCTCTTTCTTTGACAAATATTTATCAGCCAATCACAGCAACTGCATGAAACAAAAGACACTCATTATGTATCCTTGTTTAAAATTTTTAAATTAATTCTACATATTTAGAGCCAATACTGGTTGTTTCTGTATTTACTAAATACTGACAGCACATCTAAAGCTAATCTGTAAAGTTGGTCTTAAATAGGTTATACTGATACAGAGACTTGCATGAACGCATGATGGCTCCTAGAACCTCAGGGAAGTGATCTTCCCTGATTAGAGCTTCTTACTGACGAAAGCACGAACATTCTGAAGCAGTCAGTTCCCTTCTGTGGGGAGAAAAGGAAAGCCGTGTTGCCGGCAATTCTCAACAGGGCCCTCAGTGATGCAACGGTAAAGGTCCTCAGACATCGAGTCATCCAGGATGCGAACCCTCTCTCTGAGGTAATCACTTCTTCCCTCTCTCACAGATGTGACTATTCTAGGAGCGGGTTAAGTCCTGGGATCCAGCCCTGCCCTGGGCTCTCGGCTCCGCGGGGAGCCTGCTCTCCCCCCCCACACCCTGCTCTCTGCCTACTTGTGCTCTCTCCTTCTCTGTCAAATAAATAAAGTCTTTAAAAGTAAAAAATAAAATAAGTAAAATTAAGACTGGGGCTCAATTCCATACTGCGGAGGACGCTGGCGTGTGCCGGGACGGGCTCCTGCGAACGAAGCGCAGCCGCACTTGACACAAACAGCGCCGCCTGTGCGGTCCGCCCGTCTGTCCTCACAGCCGTCTGTCCACACTCCAGCAGCGTCCGGCCTCAGACACCCCCACGTCCTGGACGTCCAAACCACTGTTTTCAGATACAGAGAATAAACTTTCCTTCACATACTTAAGAAAAATGGCAAAAAGGTCTCAAAATCATCTGAGCTAAGCACTAAACGTCAGCCTCAGCATCTGGTTTCACTCCAGTGAATTTACACGAAGTGAAACAAACAGCCCAGGCCCTCCGCCACATTAGCCGCATTCCAGTGGATCAACAGCCACCCTGGCCATTGGCTACCACAGCGGACGTCACAGATCTCGCGCATTCTCACCATCCCAGGGAGGGTCCGTGGGCAGGGCTGGGCCGCACGAAGCACAGGCCAGTGGGTACAGCACAGGGGACACAGCCTGCAGCGCAGCTGTCACGGCGAAGACCCTCCAGCCACATGCAAGTTCAAGCTCTTGTTCTGAAACATGTAACTGCCTAATGCGACAGTTGAATGTACGAGAGTCAGACAGAGCTAAGGCAAAACAGAAGGCAGGCAAAATTGTGTGAAAAATAAATATAAAATGTAGGAAATGCAGATTTTACCAACTCTATGGCAAAAGGCTCCATAAATGTACAACCGCTCTGGGCGTCCCAGCAACACCGCAGACAACCCTCATCCACACCGCAGGGCGCGGGCCTGAAACTAGTGACCGGCTAGGTTCCAAAGCCTTCCCCTCTATACACTCTAAATTAAATACCAAGGGCTAAAAACACACACAACTCAACGGTTTATTAATTTTTTTCTCTATAACTCTGTAGAGAAAAAAAAAACAAGATTCCTAGACATCCGAGATATAACTATTTCCAACATTTCGCTACTAAGAACTATCAAGGAACAAGTGTCATTACTAATTATTTCCTTATGCAAACACAGAAGCAAGTCGTCACATGCTGTTTCACAAAATTAAACGAACACAGGGCTTGAGGGGTTTACAAGCCTGGAGCGCCCCCGGAATCGCCCCCGGAATCGCCACCGGATGGTGCAGACAGGACACAGGTGCCTTGAATGCCAAGAGTAAAGGACATAAACATTAAACTTTTAAAACACAACAAAACCTGTAACCCAAAAGAGTGAGCTTTACGGAACTATAGAGCTAAGCAGGGAAAGAAAATTACGGGCAATTTTTGAGTAAAATATACTGGTAAACCCTGATACCGAGCAGGCGAACATGAAAGAGGAGCAGAAAGTAACCAGGAGCCACGGCAGCTAACCATTCCCCGCAGGCGGAGCGTCTTCTAAATGCGGGATCACCTAGGGGACACCCCCCATCCCAGCACCGAGTCAAAGCAACGCTAAATCCAATAGTGAACAAAGTATATCCTGCCTTCCCACAAGGTAGGATTAGAAGCTTTTCACAAATGCTTCTATAATCAAAGTAATACTCTATACTGAATAAAGTATCTTTAATATACCAAGATCCTGTCTCCTAAAACCTCAGCCATAGTTATACAACTCCCAAAGTTTAGAAAGCCTTCTTCGAAAAGCGACCCAACTCAGACACTCAGGATATCCAACAGGTGCCCACGGTTACCCAGAGCAGCACAGCCCAGCGTCTCCTTAAAACATCAACGTCTCCCTATGCTCTGCGCCGCCAACATGCTGCAGGTTCCCGGAAAGCGGAGAGACCACGAAGAATAGGAGTCATCCCGGCATCTGACATCCGCCCTCCCCCGACCCACCCACACACCCCCTGCTCCTATGAACACGGCCTCGGTGGCTCCAGTTTCCCAAGGGACAGAGTGACTGTTGGTAAGGAGTGAAATACAAGGCTCACGAGAAAGACCTCACCCCCAGCCCTGGAGAGCTACTGCACCGGCGTGCATCACCGTGACTCACAGGAACAACAAAGTTCTGGAAGGCAGATGATGGAAAAATTTTTCCAATGTGTCAAAGCTGGAATTTTTACCAGGTAATAAAAATGAGAAAGCAGTTTTTAAGCCATGAAGAAATTAAAGCCTACTGAATTGCTGAAATTAGGAAGAATAATTATAAAATAAGCCTTAGTAGTCACAGAGTCTGCAAACAGAAATACACTGAAATATTTACAACTCAGTATTGTTATTTGCTACCTACCTTTATTGCAAGATTCACCCACATTTCCCCCTGCAATTAAACTAAGTAATTTTATGTATCTTCTACTTGTTAATCCAACATCTAATAATGTTACAGTAAACACTAAATTTTATAATGCCTAATATTTAGGGAATAAAAAAGTAGAAAATACTCAAAAATGAAAATTTATAAGAAATTAAGAAAATAAAACTAATCTAAGTTGTTAGATGTACAAAGTTGTTGTGTTTTTAGGTGCAGTTTTTAAATTTAAACAATTCCTCAGTACGGCAGATATCACCGACCAGGAAGAGCATGACAATATCTTGGATCATTTCTCATTCCGTATGGCAAAAAAGACACGTTAGCGCCATACAGAGTGATTAGAACATGCCAACATGGTTCAGTTAGCTTTTTCTACACGATCACCACTTATGGAGACAGACTTTATGTACACATTTGGCAGCGGGCTCAGTGCCACGCCCACAGTGCGTAAGGCCGTTTTGGAGTCCACACCATTACCACCCAAACTGGCCGCGTCCTCACGGTCTGTGCCGGTCAGTGCCTGCTCCCACGTCCTCCGTGTTTTCAGCCACCTCTGACGGCTCCTCTCTCACGCGGTCAGTGGTCCCGCACGCACACGAGATACGAGTTCTGGACTTCTCAACTCCAGCGAGCCTCACGCCAGGTTCCCCTTAGGATGGCGAGACCGGCCTTTATCCACTAAAAGGCACCAGTCAGGATCACCCTTATTTAGGGGCTCCTGGGGGGCTCAGTCGTTAAGCATCTGCCTTCGGCTCAGGTCATGATCCCAGGGTCCTGGGATCGAGCCCCACAAGCCTGCTTCTCCCTCTCCCTCTGGCTGCTGCTCCCCCTGCTGTGCTCTCTCTGTCAAATAAATAAAATCTTTGAAGAAAAAGAAAGAAAGGACTGGTCTTACTTGGAGCACAATATCCTCACCCTAGCACTCGCGCCCGTCCACAGAGCAAAGAGCTTTCGAGTGTCAAATCAGACCTTGGCTCGGTTTCTGGCTCGACCCCAAGCAGCACCAGAGGGACCCCTCCAGCTCCCGGCTGCGACAGCGGTGAGAGCGGGCGCCCAGCGGCTGAAGAAGGCCCGTGCCACGGAGGACGAGCGGTAGCGGCAGCCGTGCCCCGGCCGCCCGCCCTGCGCCCCGCACTCGCGGAGAGCACACGGCCGGGAACCGCAGCCGCGGCGTGAATCGATGCGTTGGGACCCCGGCTCCGCGCAGACTCCTCTGCCGCAAGCTCTCCTCGGCTACAGCCCTGGCCGCCCCGCACCGCAGCTCCCACAGCCACACTTCCGCTGCCGGGCCTGCGACAGTCCAGGCGCTCTCCCTGCCAGACGGTCGCAACATTACGCCGGAGCCAATACAAATGCATGACTATTGATTTTCCTTTGTTGGTTATTGATCTCTCTACCAAAGCATAACCAATTTCCCCATGTCTTCCGTCCTCATGCGAATCCCAGTCACCTCCCCACTCCAATGTCCCCATGTTCCCAATTAAGGATAAGATAAAAGTCATCTTCTCCACCAGTACTTGTCTTCCACCCCTACCCTTCCCTCGCCTGAGAGGATGGGTATTAGTCTTCCTTCCGAAAACCGTCTTTTCCCCCAAACTGTCCCTGTCCTTTATTTTTCAAAGATTAACCACAAGTCCCTTGACATGTATGGCTTCCATTATCACAACAATGACAGGACTCTGAAGCCTACATCTCCAGACCCTGCTTCTGAATCTGACGGCACTGTCTGTCTTACATCCACCCAATACAAGATTTTAATTAAGAAAACAGTCAATAGCTTTAGATGAGCAATCTACCGGAAAACAAAGACGGACAAACAAAAAAACAAAAAACAAAACAAAACCAAAAAAACCCACCGGTAGCTCACATCATACTTAATGGTGAAATACTGAAAGCTTTCCAGGACTAGGAACAAGAAGCAAGAAGGGAGACTCACCACTGCTACTCCACATAATAGTCTATGTGCCAGACAGACCCAAAGGGCAGAAAAGAAGAAAATAAAAAACATACAGGTTATAAAAGAAAGAAATAAAACTGTCTCTGTTTGCAAATAACATGACTGTCCATGTAGGAAATTACCCGGGACCTACAAAACCACTCTTAGCACTAACAGCAAGGTCAGCAAGGTTGTAAGATAAGAGACAAACATACAGAATCCAACTCTAGATCTATATACACCAGAACGAACAGGTGGAAACCAAAATTTAAAATACCAGTTACAGGGGCGCCTGGGTGGCTCAGTGGGTTAAAGCCTCTGCCTTCGGCTTGGGTCATGATCCCGGGGTCCTGGGATCGAGCCCTGCATCGGGCCCTCTGCTCAGCGGGGAGCCTGCTTCCTCCTCTCTCTCTGCCTGCCTCTCTGCCTACTTGTGGTCTCTGTCGAATAAATAAATAAAAACCTTAAAAAAATAAAATAAAATACCAATTACAAATACCAAGAAGGAAAAAAAAAGGAAAAATACGTAGGAATAAATCTAACGTGTATATAAGACTTGTGTGCTAAAAACGACAAACTGCTGATAAAAAGGTCAAAGTTCTCAATAAATGGAGAGAAGTAAACCGTGATCTAGATGACTTAACACAGTAAACATTTCGATTCTCCCAAGTTAATATACAGGTTAAGCATAATTCCTATCAAAATCCCTGAGAGGATTTTTCCACATTGGGCTAAATCATTCTAACATGTCTATGGAAAGGCCAAGTCCCCAGAACAGTTGAGAGAGCCTGGAAGAAGGACAAGGGACAAGGAACCGACGCACCCCATCCGAAGACGGGGACAGCCGCGGGAGAAGGCGCACCGCGGCCAGCAAGACGGCCGCCCTGGCCCGTCCTGCAGACCGCGCGCAGGCAGGCCGAGGCCACCGCGAGCCGCCACGACACACACACTCCAACAACCAAAACGAAAAACGAGGACAAGGTTGACCTCTCTCCTTCCCTGCTGGTGGGCACGTGGGGCGGCGCAACAGCTCCGCGCTTCGTAAAAAACTAAGCATCCGCTTATCATGCAGCCCGGCAACTACGCTCCTACACATCTACCCAGGGAAAAGGAGACACGTCGACGCACAAAAAACCCGCACGTGAGGATGATGCGCCGCGGCTTTAGTCAGAACATCCGAAAACCCGAGACCGCCTCAACGCCCTCAGTGGGCGGCTGCTGGAACGTCGCCGTCTCGGGGCTCTACCAGGACGCACGCCGAACGCACGGCACGGGCGCCGCGTCAGCTGAAGCAGGCCCATCTCCAAAAATCACACACTGAACGGCTCCACTTCATTACAGAACCGGAGAACGGATCAGTGGTTGCCAGAGGCCAGGACCTGGGGCAGGAGGGAGAACAGGACTAGAGGAGGCAGCAGACGGGGCACGTGCGCCGCCGGGCCGCCTGTCTCGGTACGGCAGTGCTGGCTACACAGACCCAGACCCAGTGCAGCTAAAATGTGGTGAACTACACAGTCCACGCCGCCATCAACTTCCTGGTTTGACACGACACGACAGTTACTTCGGATGCAACCCTGGCGGGGGGGGCGCCTGGGTGAACCAGTCCGTTAAGCCTCTGCCTTCGCCTCAGGCCATGATCCCGGGGTCCTGGGATCAAGCCCCGCGTGGGGCTCCCTGCTCAGCAGGGGGCCTGCTACCCCCTCCCTCTGCTCTTCTCACTCTTTCTCTCTCAAATAAATGAATAAATTTTTGAAAAAAAAAAAAATGACACAGCCATTGGGGGGGAAGTGGGTGAAGGATAAGTGGGGCCCCCCATACTATCTCTGTGACTTCCTGTGAAGCTGTCATCATTTCAAAAGGTTTTTTCTTTCTTAAGATTTTATTTATCTATTTGCGAAAGAGAGAGAAGGATGAGAGAGGGCAGGGGCAGGGAGGGGGGGTGGAGGCTCAGCCCCCACTGAGCAGAGAGCCCAATGCAGGACTCGATCCCAGGACCCTGGGATCACAACCTGAGCAGAAGGCAGACGCTTAGCCGACTGAGCCCCCCAGGCACCCCAGAAAAGGTTTTTTTTTTTTTAATAAAACAAAGTAAAAGTATGAAAATTATATACCTTGCAAACACTAATCAAAGAAAGCTGCTAGAGAGAGAGAGAAATCAAGAAACAAAGTGTTAATAACAGAACACACTGAGGGTCGCGGGAGGGAAGGGGTGAGGGGTGGGCGAGACCGGGGCCGCGGACGAAGCGGGGCACCTGTGAGGGGCACCGGCCGCGGCACGCGGTGCGGATCGCTCCCTGTGCCGCACGCCCGAAGCTGGCGCGGCGCCGTGTGCTAACGGACTGAAGCTGAAATAAAGCCAGCTGGCACCCGTCACCGAAGCTGGACATTATGAGCCCGCACGGAAGAAACACTACCGGAGACAAAGACCAGCCCCGTTAGAAACAGTAAGTCGGTGACCCTACACTCGCGTCGTCAGCAGCACACCCTAAAATATATGAAGCAAAACGGACACAACGTGACGCAGGAGAGCCATCCTCGATGACGCTGCGAGACTCAGCAGGTCTCTCAGCCACTGAGAGTAACTTTAAACATGAACACAGACGATTCAGGCACGACGACGAACAAATACAACTCACCAGCATACAGAGCAACCCAGCCAACAAAAGCACAAATGATTCCCAAATACACACAGAAAACTGACTAACGCCGCCCATCTACGATGAGCCACAGAGCAAGTCTCAACACGTTACAGGGCCTGAAAGAAAAAAAATTGTAAGTACGTTCTCGGGCCACAGTGGAATTAAGGTAACAGTAGATCACGCAGGCCCTGGGCGGCTCAGTCCATGAAGCGTGTGACTTCAGCGCACGTCGTGATCTCGGCGTTCCGAGACCCGGCCTCCCAGCTCCTGCCTGAGTCTCCTGCCTCGCAGCTCCGCGGCGACTGTTTCTCCCGCTGCCCCTCCCCCACTGCTTGTGCTCGCTCTCTCTGCTCTCACTTTCTCTCAAATAAATAAATAAAGTCTTTAAAAAAAAAAGTTAACAGTCAATTACAAAAAGATAATTGGGAAAATTCCCGACTGTTTGGAAATTAAGCAGCATGGTTCTAAATTGAACATCAACTAAAGCAGAAAAGACAATGTAAATCAGAACATATTTTGCACTAAATGATAATGAAAATACCATGTGTCAAATCTGAAATGCATCTATTTTTAAAAAAGAAAAAAGTACAATGCTGGTGATCTGAGAATCCGTCTTAGGAAGCCAGAAGAACAGTAAGTTAAACTCAAAGGGATGAAAACAATTAAGGGCAGACCAGATTTCAATGACACAGGAAGGAGACTCCCTAAGGAGGACACCGTCGCCCACACAGTGGCCCACAGAGAATGTTTAATGTGAACCTAATGGTGAGGAGACCTCAGACAAGCCGGTACTTGAAATGCTCTACAAAACACCTGTTGTGTAGTCCTCACGAACATCGATGGAATAAAAGACAAAGAAATGGCAAAGACAAAAGACAAAAAGCAGCTCCAGAGTCCTGGAGACGGAACAGGCAGGCCAACTAAACGCCACCTAGAGAGGAAGGGTGCTCTGCGGGCAGGATCGGGACGGGAGACAGAGCTGTGCCAGACGCTATCTCCTGCACATGACAACTGCCCAGCGGCCACATACGAAAACAGCCTCTTCCTAAGAGACATGCACCGAGCTACAAAGATCAGAGAGCAGTGAAGTAACAAGCAGCTTTGTCTGAAGTCACTCTGAAAGGAACTGAGATTTAAGAGAACAGTAAGGAAATGTGGCAAAAGAGTAAACATTAGTGATCTTAGGCAAAGGGCAGAGAGGAATGCTTGCAACTTTTCTGTAAGTTTGGATTTATTTCAAGATAAAAGTGAATTTATTTCATCAAACTATCACTCTTTGCAGGTGATATGATACTGTATGTGGAAAACCCAAAAGACTCCACTCCAAAACTGCTAGAACTTGTACAGGAATTTAGTAAAGTGTCAGGATATAAAATCAATGCACAGAAATCAGTTGCATTTCTCTACACCAACAACAAGACAGAAGAAAGAGAAATTAAGGAGTCCATCCCATTTACAACTGCACCCAAAACTATAAGATACCCAGGAATAAACGTAATCAAAGAGGCTAAGAATCTATACTCAGAAAACTATAAAGTACTCATGAAAGAAATTGAGGAAGACACAAAGAGATGGAAAAACGTTCCATGCTCATGGACTGGAAGAACAAATATTGTGAAAATGTCTATGCTACCTAAAGCAATCAACACATTTAATGCAATCCCTATCAAAATCCCATCCATTTTTTTTTTTTAAAGATTTTATTTATTTGACAGACGGAGATTACAAGTAGGCAGAGAGGCAGGCAGAGAGAGAGGAGGAAGCAGGCTCCCTGCAGGAGCCTGATGCAGGGCTTGATCCCAGGACTCTGGGATCATGACCTGAGCCGAAGGCAGAGGCTTTAACCCACTGAGCCACCCAGGTGCCCCCCATCCATTTTTTTTGAAGAAATGGAGCAAATAATCCTAAAATTTATATGGAACCAGAAAAGACCTCGAATATCCAGAAGAATGTTGAAAAAGAAAGCCAAAGTTAGTGGCATCACAATTCCGGACTTCAAGCTCTATCACAAAGCTGTCATCATCAAGACAGTATGGTACTGGCACAACAACAGACACATAGATCAATGGAACAGAATAGAGAGCCCAGAAATAGACCCTCAACTCTAGGGTCAACTAATCTTCGATAAAGCAGGAAAGAATGTCCAATGGAAAAAAGACAGCCTCTTCAATAAATGGTGTTGGGAAAATTGGACAGCCACTTGCAGAAAAATGAAATTGGACCATTTCCTTACACCACACACGAAAA
>PISX010014634.1:0-52621 GCA_004024625.1 Mellivora capensis
GTCTATTTAGAAAATAATTAAGTTCATCTAACCCATCCTGCCGAAACACATTGTTTCAGGTACTTCCTTGCTTTTCTCATTTTTTCTCTGTATTGATATTTGTGCCATTTGGCAATATTATCATGTAATATAATAGGAAAAAACATGTATAAAACTTGTATACCACTTTAAGGTAAATTTCCATGAGGTCACAAAATTTATTTTTACTGCTGAAATCTTAAGCACCTGGGACAGAGGCTGGCGCATTATAGGTGTTCAATAGATATTTGTTGAATGAATTTTTGAGCAAATAACCTATTTAGTGAAATAGTTTCTGAAGTGTGTATTCCTCTTAATTTGAAAACATCTGAGGCAAGGATTTTGTGGATTTGTTAATTAAAGCAGATTTATTCTTTATAAGTCTTGGAGACTTTGTTCTTAGAGACTTTAATATGTTAATATATTGTGAATACATTAGTGGGGGGATATATGTGCAGTATTTCTAAATTCTAAATTTATTTGATGGAAGAGTCTTTTTTAGGCAGACCTTTTTGTAGGATTAATGATTTTATGGTATGTCACCATTTCCTGCTTTGGGAAAAAGTGCCTTTCTGTTGTTACCAAATCCTTAAAGGTCACTGTTTCTTTATCATTGTCTTTTCAGGGTTGTATGTATGCTTCTATAATTCAGCATGGTGTCTTGGATATCTAACAAGGTGTTAAAATAGATATTTAGCCCACAATATTCAGAGTGTACTTTTTATAATTCTGTGGTTTTTTCTTGCTTTAGAATATAGTGGGTTTTAGAGTATTCGCTGCATTTCAAATACATTTTAAGTAGCATAATCACAAAAATTTAGACTACATGAACTTATTTTTAAATTATATGACTTAGTTTAATGTCTGCAAAATAAAGTGAGATGGAATTATTATTTTTTTTAAATATATAAAAATACGGACTGCAGTTTACTTTTGTTAAAGGCCCCATTTGCAGAAGATTGATTATATACGTGCATATTTCACAAATATCACTGTTTCATGCAGACCTGACTTTTTTGTTTAGAATAATTTCTTTAGTAATTTATAAGTTCCTTTTTAGCCCCACTCTTGCTGTTCTCCTACATAAACACACCTGTAGCCAGTCATTCTGGCATGTTTAATTCAAATCTTTCTATTTGTATATGGCCTTGTAAGATGTAATGTTTGCGTGTGTTTTTCTAACAACTTTACTGTGATGTATTTTATATAGCACTCATTTCAGGTATACAATCCGAGAATTTTTAGGAAATGTACATAAGTTGTACAGCCATAACCGTAAGTTGTTTTTAGAACATTTTCAGTCCCCCATAAGAACCCTCTTGCCCATTACAGTTAATCCCTGTTTTTAGGCCCAGCCCTAATCTACTTTCTGTCTATAAATATGCCTCTTTGGAACATATCATAGAAATAGAATCATATAATATATGGCCTTTTGTGTCATCTTTTATTCTGAGCAATGTTTTTGAAGTTCATCTGTGATGCAGCTTATCACCAGTTTATTCTTTTGTATTGCTGAATAGCATTCCATTGTATAGCTATACCATATTTTTTCCACCAGTTGATGGACATTTAGTGTGTTTCTAATTTTTGGTTGTTATGAATTCTTGTATAAGTTTTATGTAAACATATATTTTCATTTCTCCTGGGTAGATACCTAAATAAAGGAATTGTTGAATTTTATGTTTTATATTTTATGCTTAACTTCCTAAGAAACTGCTGAACTTTTCCAAAGTGGTGGTACCATTTTACATTCTACCTGCAATATTTGTGGGTTCCATTTTTTCCATATCTTCACCATTATTTGTTATTTTCCATTTTTTAAGTTCTAGCCCTCTTATTATGTATGATTTGGCCTCTGTGGTTTTGTTAATAATTTCCCTAATGAGTAAAGATGTCAAGCATCTGTTCCCATCCTTATGGATCGCTTGTAAATCTTCTTTTGAGAAGTGTCTGTTCAGATTCTTTACCTGTTTTTTAACCTGGTTGCATTTCTTCTAATTGAGTTGTAAGAGTTCTTTGTATATTCTAGATACAAATCCCTATGGGATATGTGATTTTTCAGACACTTTCTCACATTTGGTGGGTTGTCTTTTTCACTTTCTTAATCATATCTTTTGACGTAAAGAGTTTTAAATTTTGATGATTCTCAGTTTTTTTCTTTCATTGCTTATACTTTTGGTGTCCTATGTAAGATTACATTGCCAAATGCAAGATCACAAAGATTTACTCCTATGTTTTCTTCTGAGAGTTTGATAGTTATGGCCCCTTGAGTTCAGTCTTTGCTCCATTTTGAATTTATTTTTTTTTATATGATGTGAGATAGGGGTCCAACTTAATTCTTTTGAATGTGGATATCCAGTTATCCCAGAATCGTGTATTGAAGAGACTTTTATTTCCATTTCCCCCACAAAACATATAATTTTGTGAAATGTTTTTTCTCCATTGAGTAGTCTTGGCAACCTTTAGAAAATAATTACTGCATGAGTTTATTTCTGGACTTTCAAGTCTATTCCACTGACATATATAGCAGTTCTTATGCCTGTATCACAGTAACTTTTAATAAGTTTTTAAATCAGGAAGTAGGAGTCCTCTCATTTTCTTCTTTTTCAGCATTGTTGTGACTGTTCGGAGTCCCTTTCAGTTTCATGCAAATTTTAGGATTAGCCTATCCATTCCTGTAAAGTCCTGTTTGTTTCTCATATAAATAATTATATTGTCTGGAAAAACAAATGGGAGTTTTATCTTTTCTCTTCTTATTTTTATACATCTTATTGTTGGCAAAAACCTCAAATGCCCTTAAACATTGGCAGTAATAGTATATGTCTTGTCATGCTCATAATCTTAAAGGGAGTAAATTTTCTCTAGAAGTTTAATATTTTTTTATAACTTTGGGAAATAAAATTATTCATGAGGCTAAACTTTCTATTCCTGGTTACTAAGAATTATTTTATAATTTTGTGAATGCATTTTCTACATTTATTGAAATAATTTTTTGCCCTTGGTGTCTTGATGTAATGAGTTAATAGATTTTTGATGTTCAGTCACCTTTTTATTCTTGTGATAAGTCTTACCTAATCATAGTTTTTTAAAAAAAGTCAAGTTGGATTTGATTATCCCAAATTAAATATTTTAAAAATTCATGTTCATAAATTAAATGGCTCTATATTTTCTTATACTGTTCTCACCTGATTTTGGAATCAAGGTCACACCAGCTTCATCAAATGAGCTAATTAATTTTTGCTCTTTTTCTGTTTTTTTAATAATTTGTCTAACATAAGAATGAGTAGTTCTTTAATATTCATTAAAACTCCTCTGTAACATCATCTGGACCTGTGGCTTTTGCAAGAGGAATTATTATAACAAGTCTTTGATACATCTCTCTCTTTTTTTTATATCATATTTATTTATTTGAGATAGAATGAGAGTGAGAGAGCACAAACACAAGGAATAGCATGCAGAGGGAGAGGCAAACTCCCTGCTGAGCAGGGAGCCCGATGTGGGCTTGATCCCAGGACTCCAGGATCATGACCTGAGCTGAAGGCAGACGCTTAACCTGCTGAGCCACTCAGGTGCCCCAAGTCTTAAATACATTTCTTAAGTCAAGATGTATTTCAAGGACCCACCCCTAGATGCCTATTGTATTTTTGCAGATTAGGTTCAGAAAAAATATAAATAACGTTACATTGATGAATATTCTTTACATTTTCAGGAGATTAAAGGATGGCCACTAAAAAAATAATGCAAGAGGATACTGCTTAACTAATTCAATGTAACTCACATAGTAACAGAATAAAAGATAATAACCATACGATTGCTTTGCTAAATTAGGTATTAAATGCTTTTCTATTTATGATAAAATTAGTAAACATGAAATGAACATCTTCAGTATGATAAAGGGCATCTACAAGAATCTTAGAGCTATGCTTAATGCAAATTATTGAATGCCTTTCCTCCAAGATTGGTAACAAGGCAAGGATCCCCATTCTCACCACACCTGTTAAAAATTATACTGGAAGGGGGCGCCTGTGTGGCTCAGTGGGTTAAAGCCTCTGCCTTCGGCTCAGGTCATGATCCCAGGGTCCTGGGATCGAGCTCCGCATCAGGCTCTCTGCTCCGCGGCGAGCCTGCTTCCTCCTCTCTCTGCCTGCCTCTCTGCCTACCTCTCTGCCTATCTGTAATCTCTATCAAATAAATAAAAATCTTAAAAAAAAAATTATACTGGAAGTACTAGCCATTGTAATAAGGCAAGAAAGAGAAAAGGCATACATGCTGAAAAAGAAGAACTGTCTTTATTTGGTAATTGCATATCAGCTATGTAGAAAATTCTAAGAAATCTATGAGAAAAACTGCTTGAATAAGTCAATTTAGGAAGGTTGCTGATCAGTATAAAAAGATCAACAAAAAAAAAGATCAACAGTATTCTTATATACTAGTAGTAGGTTAGAATTTTATAATTTTATTTACAGTAATAAAAAATACAGAGAAGTTAACAAAATACAGGAATTTAAAAATTTTATTTATAGTAATAAAACAAAATAAATTTAACATTGCTGAGAAAAATTAATCCAATGATTGGATTGGAAGGCTCAAGATTAAGATATCTAGTCTCCAAATTGACCTGTAGATTTAATGCAATCTCAAATAAAAATTCCATCAGGCTTTTTTGTTTTGTTTTAAAGATAATGACAAGTGGATTCCAATATTTTTACATGGAGGTTTGAAAACAAAGGATTTATTGTATCTATAACAATCTTGGAAAAATAAAGTTAAAAGATACACCATGTGATTTAAAGACTTAGTGTAATACTATACTAAGTCAAGACAGTGTGATACTTTTATAAGGATAGATGTGTACTTCAATAAAAAAATGGCATTTCTAGAAGTAACCTCATATTTTTCAAAAAGCATCAAAGTAATAAGGGAGAAAGGAAAGTCATTTCTACCTATTGTGCTTGAACAACTAGATACTCATTTGGGGGGAAAAAAAGACACATGACCCCTATCTCACACATCATATTACAAACATCAATTCAGTATGCATCACAGACCTAAATGTAAATGTTAAAGCTATGAAGTTTTTAGAAGAAAACATGAGAATATTTGTGACTTGCAGATAGGCAAGGCCTCTCAAAGACAGAACACAGTCATAAAAAAGATAAATTTGAATTTATCAAAATTTAAAACTTATTAAAATTTACTGTTAAGACAATGAAGACAAGCTACAGGCTGTCAGAAATTAGTCACAAAAACTTACAAAACATATCCGAAGGGACTAAGATCGATGAAATATAAAGTTTTCTACAGATAAAAAATGGGCAAAGATTTGAACAGACCTCTTTCAAAAGATGTAAGAATGACCACAAATCCATAAAGTAATCAACATCATGGGTTAAAAAGGAAACGCAAAGTGAAACCATAATGAAATACATCCACTATAATGGTTAAAATTTAAAAGACTGACAAAAAAAGAAAGAAAAAAAGAACAACTGACTACACTATAGGTTGGCAAGGCAAGGATGTGGAGTAATTGGAACTTGTATACATTGGAGGGAATACAGAAATGATAGACCACTCTTCAGGCAGTTTTGTTTTTGTTTTTTTTTTTTAATCAAACTAATCCTGTAACACGGCAATAACAATCCTGGGTTTGTACAAAAGAGAAGTTAAAAGATAACTTCACCAAAAGACTTACACAAGAATATTGAGAGCAACTCTATTTGAAGGCCCCAAACTGGAAATAGTTCAGGTATCCATCAGAAGGAAAATAAGTAAATAAACTGTGGTATATTCCTATCATGGAATACTGCTCAGCAGTAAAAAGGAACAAACTACATAAATACAAATAAATCTCAAAAATCTGGTAAGTGAAAGAAACCTCACACACAAGAGTCCATACTGTTTGATTCAGTTTATCTCAAGTCCTGCACGAGCTACAGCTGACTGACCTATGATGGAAAAACAGTACTATTTGCCTTTGGGGGTAGGAGAGATTGGAAGGAGGCTTACAGAGACTTACTGGAATGAAGATAACATTCATTATCTTTATGTAAGTTGAGGCTACAATGCATTTATGAGAATTCATTGAATAGTACACTTACGATATGTGCATTTCATTGTAAGTCTCGGCTCCAAAAAAAAAAAGGTAACTGAAAAAATACAGAATTCTTGTTAATTTTAAGCCTGTTGAGATATTTAGGGCCAGTGTACTGATGTTTATGGTGTACTTTGAAATGCATCTAAAAGTGTAAAGGATTAAGGGATTGATAGCTCAGTAAGATACATGAAAAGCAACTAAATGAAATGTTGATTGGAGGTAGTGGATATATGGATCTTTGCTGCAAAATTCTTTCGACTTTTGTGCTTGATAATTTTCATGATAAATGTGGGTGGAAGGATTTTAGGAGATTAAACCAAAGTGCCTTTTTTCAGTAGACTTCATTATTTCAGTTTATAAAGTGGAGGCAGTGTAATGTGGTAGAGCTAGAATTATCTGGGTTTAAATCCCAGATCTTTGTCTTACCTTTATGATCTGTGCATCAGTTTCCTTAATATTAATCAAAATCACAGTCATAGGTTATTGTGAGGATGGATGGATGGATGATTCTTGGATCAGTGCCTAGCACATATTAAGCTCTATATTTGTCAATTAGTAGTCAAGCATAATTGAAATACATATGTTGACTTTTAAGAAACATGCATCTTTCTAGATTTTGCTTTGAAATTTCAAATTTCACTTTCTTCAACACCTTTTATAGTTAAGATGACATCAACACCAATCCTTGTAGAGTCCAATGATGAGGAAGGGGGGGAGTGGATGGTTAGGGAAATGAAAAGGACTGTGTTTTGTGCATTTGAATAACAAACTCCCCCTATTCTTGATTAGTCCTTTTTTAGCTTTTTATTTTTTAGGAGTATTTGTGTTGCAAAAACTTTCTATATGTTCTATTGGAAATATTCATGTACCAAAAGGGAAAAAAAAACAAAAGTAACATACATTGCATAAAACATGTTAATTTTTATAGATTGATCTAGAAGCTGAGATGGTGAGCACTGTAGCTGGCATTGGAATTCAAGGTACAGATAAAGAAGGCGGAGCTCAAGGAGAAGAACAACCCATTAGTTCCCCTTGGGATGTAGTTTTTGGAACTTCAGGTATGTAAACTTTTAATACTAAATATAAGTAAACTTTGCTTAACAAATGTAAGATTTTTAAAATATTCTGGGGACATTCATTTGGATTAATTCTAATTGCTACTTGTTTTATACTTTTATAGCCTATGGTGGGATTTATTGTGTAAAAATAAAGCCAGCAGTAATAAATATAACTTAACAGTATACATTGTTACATATAACATTATGTATTATATTTTATACACAAGATAGACTATATATTACTCTAATGTTAAACAATTTTGTCTTAGCTGCAGTTTCCAATTAATACAGTTCTGAATAGTTTTAAGTGGAAAGATTGTAGTTTCAGAACCTAAAGTGATTATTCATGAACTGTGCTATTTAAAAATATCCTCTTTATTTACTCTAATATGAAATCAAGAAATGATAGCTTTTTTTTAGATTATTAAAATTTGCATTGAAATATTAATAGCTCCATTTGGGTAATTTAAAAAAACTTTACTAAATTATGTAGATATTGATAATGGATGAGATTTACATTATCTTTATAACTTTATTACTTGTATTAATTGACTAAAAATAATCTTGGAGCATTAGTACTCTTATTTTTCATTGGCCCTCAGTGATTCTGAGATAGTAACCTATTATGTAAAACCAGAGTAATGAATAAAGAAAGTTAATAGAATACATTGAAAATAGAATTTAGGACTAAATGGTTTGTATGATCTGAATTATATTTATAGAGTGAATAAGCACTAGCTTAGTTTAGTGGCTTTACATTTAAGATAATTTCCTATTGTGATGTTAATCTGGTTATAATTCAAAGACCTTAATTTTTTCCATTGTAATTAACTTTATAAAGCTTTTAATATTCATAAAATAATTGAATGAACTTCTGGTACTACTGCACTTATAATAACAATTGGGTATTTGCATAAGTTACTTTGCGACTTTTATTTTTGGAATTCTGTGTCCTAATAAGCATGAGTTGTTTTAGTGGCTCACAGGGAGAAAGGGTTGGGAAGGGAGGGGAGCAGTGTCCCAAGGCACAATCAATAAGGGGATATATGTAGAGAATTTTAAAACAGTAGTAAAAGCAGCTATAGTTCAGTCTTCTTTTTGTCACCGTGCTCCCTCAATTCTAAATATTTCAGGGTTAAAAATTCTTATCCCCACCAGGACTTATCTATCAGCCCTGCCTCCTTGCCTTTGATTCACTGAGCTATTTGAACATAAACCTTATAGACAGAAAAATAGTTTGAAACCTGTCTCTCGGTAAAATAGTCAAAGTGGATGAG
This sequence comes from Mellivora capensis, assembly GCA_004024625.1. NCBI lineage: Eukaryota > Metazoa > Chordata > Mammalia > Carnivora > Mustelidae > Mellivora > Mellivora capensis. The sequence continues at coordinate 8,448 of PISX010014634.1, forward strand.
AATGGTTACTTCGGTATGTGCTGTCACCTTCCCTCATGGGAAAAAAAATTTTCTCTGGTTAGCATGTAAGTCCCCAGGGATTTGAAGCTAATAGTGCGTATAACATTTCAGTTAAAGATATTTATGTTTTGCAACTTACAACAAATACAGTAAATACTGTATTTGTTAGTAATTGCTATAATAACACTTCATAAGAAATCATCCCAAAACTCATACAAACCTCAAGCTTTATTTCTTACTCATATATATATAGGATTGGGGTTCAGCTGATGAAGGCTAAGCCTGGACTAAGTTCAAGGCCGTTTCTTGGGTCTAGATCTGCCCCGTTTGTTTCTCAACCTCCTTGAACCAACAGTTGTCTGAAGCATATTCTTTTGCCAAAAGGCAAGGATCACAGGAGAGTAAGCCCAGTGAAACACATTTTAAGCCTTTGCTCGCTCATGTCGTATCTGCTTACTTACGTTACTAAGCATATCACACGAGTAAGCTCAAAGTCATGGAGCAGGGATATGCACTTTGCCTGCAGTGAGGACATGGTAAGGGTATGGATGTACAGTACTACAACAGAGAAGTGAAGAATTAAAACTAGTTAATTCTGTCTGTCACATAAATCAATTTGCATTGCTTAAAGACAGGATATACTTTACTGGATACTTTATTTAGTTGGATTTCTTTAAGTATTTTTTCTAGGCTAAAAGATTTTCATACTTTATAGCATAGAATCTCTGGTGGTTTATTTCCTATTGAGAATGCACCCAAATTGTTTTCTAAGGGAAATCTTGGCTGTAGAGACAAGTACCCTCCCAGCTTCCAACTGGAGTAATGTGCTGAGACTCCGTCTTTATTAAGCTCAAGTTTCGATAAGGGAAGTGAGTCCTGCCTTAGCTTAACAGATCATTAAGAGCATATGGCTCTTCATTTCACTTATGACTTAGAATAGCTTCACTCCAGGTACTTGGCAGAAGGAGTAATCTTGAATGCACTCAAGCTTAACACCTTTCAAAATATTAAGAGAAAATGGTTTTCAAGCACTATATGAAGGGCCTGTAATCACAATGACTGCTCTAGTAGTAGACTTTTTAACCTTCAGTCGTATACCCCAGGCATTCCTGGTTAGGCTTTTTTGAGGTACATAAACTTCTCAGAAATTCTATGTAAAATTTGCAGGGGGGCAGAGTGCACCTGGGTGGCTCAGTCAGTGAAGCGTCTGCCTTTGACTCGGGTCATGATCCCAGGGTCCTGGGATCGAGCCCCTCATCGGGCTCCCTGCTCCATGGCAAGCCTGCTTCTCCCTCTCCCACTCCGCCTGCTTGTGTTCCTTCTCTCAGTGTCAAATAAATAAATAAAGTCTTAAAAAAAAAAAAGATTTGGGGGAATTGGTCAGTTTTTCATCAGAATTTCAAAGTTGTACATTACCTGAAAGCATTTTCAAAGCCACTGATCTCAAATACTCTAAAATCTAGTCCTGGATTAATGTATATTGTCAGAGTATGGGGAAAGTGGTATTTGTTCTTACAGTTGTTTTTACTAAATCGTATTTTGGCATCATGTCATTCATTAAAAAATGTATCAACACATATATATCTGTATGTGTGTGTATGTGTTTGATAGTACGTATTTCATCAAAATAGAGTCCTTTGGGACACGTTATGATTTTTACTATAGGGATTTGTTGGTAGTTCAATCATTACCTTATAAATAAATTTCTCTACTAGAGAAATATTTTTCTGATCTCTATATTATAGATAATACTTTTTTCCTAAGTATTAAGTTTTATTTAAGCTCTTGATAATTTGAATATCATAACTGATTTTATTTGCTTTGTTGTACTGATTGCTAGAAAACATAGAGAAGTTATCTTTAGTAAAGTATAATGGCAACACGGCATTTTTTTTTTTTAAGATTTTATTTGTTTATTTGACAGAGATCATAAGTAGGCAGAGAGGCAGGTGGCGGGGGGAAGCAGGCTCTCTGCTGAGCAGAGATCGATGCAGGGCTCGATCCCAGGACCCTGAGATCATGACCTGAGCGAAGGCAGAGGCTTAACCCCTGGAGCCACTCAGGAACCCCGGCACTCATTTTTTGCTATGAGTACAGGTTATTTACTGACTGCTATTTACTGACTGCTTCAATTTTTTATTTTAAATTTATTGGTATTTCTTTGTACACTACCTGAATCCTCTGTGGAAATAAAAGAAGTACATGGAGTAGAATCCATTACTGATGTGATTGACTATAATTGGTCCATATTGGGAAAAAAATCTTTTAAATCTGAGAATCATAAAAGTAAAAATACTTTCTTCTAAGAATTACAAATGAATATTTTTTTAAAATATTTTATTTATTTATTTGACAGAGATCACAAGTAGGCAGAGTGGCAGGCAGAGAGAGAGGAGGAAGCAGGCTCCCTGCCCAGCAGAGAGTCTGATGTGGGGCTCCATCCCAGGATCCTGAGATCATGACCTGAGCCGAAGGCAGAGGCTTTAACCCACTGAGCCACTCAGGCACCCCACAAATGTACATTTTTAAGGCAATCTTTTGATATAGGACCAAAGCCGTCATGTAGCCTCTGACAGTCTTGTACCACTCCGTATCAACTGTTTGGGTTTCCTTAAAGTGTGATGAGAATTTTGAAACACTTAGAAGGAAGTCTGAGGGCTGCAGTGTTTTTAACTTACTCTTTCAATTGTCTTTCCACACTTAGTTTAACAATTTGACTTGGCTACTTGCTTTTATTAAGTCTTTCCGAAGTATTCAATTTTGTTTTCATAAAAACAGCTTTCCATTTGCATTCTTAGTGAATTGGTTGCTATATAAATAAATTATGTAATCGTACAACTAATTTAAACAGATGTGGAATTAAACACAACTTGAAGGGGACTAGCTTAGAAAAATTGTTCTTCTAAACACTTGGGTTTTTTAACACTTTAAGAGAATATTTGTGAAATTCTGGTATAGTTGTGAGTTTGAGAGAGAATGGAATTATCGGGAGGAAAACATGAACTTGATTCGGGGTTGTGGTATCTTCCTCCATTAGGCTGTCCTGCAGTGCATTTGCAGATAAGTCTCAGGCATCTGAGTAAGACATCAAGGTACAGAAGAGACCTAAATAGGGTTTCTCTTACAGAAAGTTGACTACGAAGCAAGACTATACAATTGACCTTTGAATATGCAGGGGTTAGGGACACTGACCTCCCTGCAGGGAAAAATCTGCATGTAACTTTGACTCTCCCAAAATTTAACTATTAATAGCCTACTGTTAACTGGAAGCATTACTGACAGCATAAATAGTTGATTGACTATTTGTATATTAGTTTGTAATATAGTTTGTATATTATTTGTATTTTATGGTGTGTTTTGTTTTTTTGGTTTTTTTTTTAAGATTTTGTTCATTTGTTTGTAGAGAGAGCATGCAATCAGGGAAAGCAGCAGAGGGAGAGGGAGAAGCAGGCTCCCTACTGAGCAGGGAGCCTAATACAGGACTAGATCCCAGCATCCTGGGATCATGACCTGAGCCAAAGTCAGACACTTCACCGACTGAGTCACCCAGGTGTCCCTATATACTGTATTCTTACAAAAAAGTAACCTAGACAAAAGAAAATGTTAAGAAAATCACAAGAGAAAATATAATTACAGTACTATACTATATTGATTGAAAAAAAATCTGTGCATAAGTGGACCCATGTAGTTCAGACCTGTTTTCAGTGATCAACTGTACATTGAGAGATCCATCCAGACATAGTAATATTAAAAAAGAAAATTAAAAAATGAAAAACAAAATTTTAGACTAGTGGTTCCTTGTGGGAAAAAGAGGGGATATGATTGATCATGGAAGGATGCATGAGGTTTTCAAATATTCTTCTTCAGCTTGGTTGTGTGCATAGATTTTTAGTTATTAAACTTTATATATAAGGTATCCATTTGTATGTATGTTTTTTTAAATTTTTTTAAGGTTTTATTTATCACAAGATCACAAGTAGGCAGAGAGGCGGGCAGAGCGGGGCTAGGGGGAAGCAGGCTCCCTGCTGAGCAGAGAACCCAGTGTGGGGCTCCATCCCACCACCCTGGGATCATGACTGAGCCGAAGGCAGAGGCTTTAATCCACTGAGCCACCCAGGTGCCCCTGTATGTATGTTTAATTAAAAACTGAACTTTAAGAACAATAGATTAGGTAAAGAACGACAAATAATGTGGATGAATACACAACTGAATGTGTATCTTATCAAGAGACCCATTTAAGAAACAACATACTTCAAGAGCTTAGAGAAAGGTACTTTAGTACCTCTGATTATTTAAGTATACATGTATTATGAAGGTGCATGTATGTATTTTAAATGGTGACTGATGGGCTAAATATTTAGCCCAGTCATGCCATCACAGTAATAAAAGCATAAAAATAGCAAAACGATTTTTACAAAAGAGATTGTTTCATCTTTGTTCATTTTTTATTATCACTGTGAATAATGGTCAGAGCTTCATAATGCACTTAATTACTAACTACAATAAATTTATAGTTTTTCAGAATCTTTGCCGTGTTTCTAAGAGCTTTTTTATCATAAAGGTCAAAACCCCTGCTAGTCTCTAAGTACTTTAGACATTACCTGATTTAGAATAATTTGTGGAAAGGACAATGTGCCCAAATCCCATTAACCTTCCCTGGCCCTTTAATCAGCATTTTATAATTTAGCTGTTCTTATACAACTTTAAATGATTGAAATCCAGCTGTTTAATATGCTAGTCTAAAAATCTAGTGTTGGTACTTATGTGCTTAGATAATATGCTGCTTTGATTTCCATTAATATGCTATAAAATATAAAAAACATCCTCTAAAATAGATGAGATTTTTTTGAGGAATAAACTTTATACAGTGTGACTAATGTGTTTTTATTTTGTTAAAATGGTTTCATATTTAAAATTTGAGAGAAGATTCTTTTATTATCTTATCACATTGACTATATTTATAAGATTTTTTAAATAAAATTTTTAATGAGGTATAATTTATAGAAAGTGAAATTCACCCTTTTTATGTATAAGTTCTATGTATTTTGATAAACCTATACAGTCTTCTAGCCGGTACTACAATTAAGATACAGAATATTTCCATCACCCCCCAAAAGTTCTCATGACCCTTTGTTCAGTCTCCCTCCCACCCCTTCTACCACTCTGCAGTTACTGGCAACAATCATCTAATTCTTGTTGCTCATTATAGTCTTTATGTCTGTCTGCTTCCATTTAGCTTTTTTTTTTTAAGATTTTATTTATTTATTGGACAGAGATCACAAGTAGGCAGAGAGGCAGGCAGAGAGAGAGGAAGGGAAGCAGGCTCCCTGCTGAGCAGAGAGCCTGATGTGGGGCTCGATCCCAGGACCCTGGGATCATGACCTGAGCCGAAGGCAGAGGCTTTAACCCACTGAGCCACCCAGATGCCCCTCCATTTAGCTTTTGACATTCATTCCTGTTGCTGCTTATATTAGCAGTTTTTTCTTTTTTTTGAGTAGTATTCCATTGTATGGCTGTAACGCATTTTGTTTATTAATTTACTAGTTGATAGACATTTTTAATATCTCTAGTTTATGGCAGTGACTAAAACCTCTATAAACATTTGTGTACAGGTTTTTATGTGGACATATTTAGTTACTTGAGTAGATGCTTAGGAATTAAAACTGCTGGGTCATATGGTAAGTGTATGTGTAGTTTTATAAGAAATTGACAAACTTTTTTCTTAGAGTCCCAAGTGTCCTGGAGTAATACCACTTTAGCCTGGAGAACTTCTGTAACATTCTTGAGGCACATGTCTACTGACATTAATTTCTCTTGGCCTTCCTTTTTTAAGTAGGGTGGTTGGAGGTGGGATGTCTGAAAAAGTATTTACTTCGTTTTTGAAAGGTATTTTTTTACTCCATATGGAAGTCTGTATTGACTTTTAAATATATATATATTTAATATATTTAATGTATTATATAAAATATAATATATGTAATATATATTTAATATATGTGTATGTATATATGTATACACACACACACTTTGAAGATGTTGTTCCACTGCCTTATAACTTACATAGTTTTAAACAAGAGGTCTAATTATTTTCCTAGTTTCTTCATGACTGCCATCAAGATTTTCTCTTTAGTTTGACTGGTATGTCCAGGAGTTATCCTGCTTAGAATTCTTGAGTCTGTAGTTTTGTGTCCTTCATTATTTGTGTCCTTCAGTGCTTCAAATATGTCTTCTGCTCCTTTCTTTCTGGGATTTCAGTTACTTGTATGTAAGCAACTCTTACATACCATGTTTTCTTTTTATTTCACCCCTTTTTCTCCCTTTTGTGTTTCAGTTCATATAATTTATATTGATTTATTTTTATGGTCATTGTTTCCTCAGCTATGTTTAATCAACTGATGAGTTTGTTGAAGGAATTTTTATCACTGATTCTTTTTGGTATTGCATTTCCATTTTATTTCTTACAGATTCCATCTACCTGTTTAAATTCTTCATCTGTATAGGTGTGTTGACCACTTTTTTCTCTAAATTCTTTAACATAGAAAGTCCATGTCGTGTAGGTGTAAATTTCAGGTCATCTCTGAGTCTGTTTCTGTTGATTGCTTTTTCTCTTGAAAATGGGGTTTTGGTGTTGGTTTTGGGGTTGTTTTATTTTGTTCTGCTTTTCTTTTATGTGTGTCTTCTCATTTTTTGTTATATTCCAGTAATTTTGAATAGAACTGTAGAGGCTGATGAGATCAGTGTATTTATGCCATTATAAGGGAGGTTGAGTCAATTTAATCAGAACCTAGGCTGACTTGGGGTTTTATTGCTGTGCTTACTGTCAATTTATCACAGCTTTCACATTGCTCTGGCACTGGGCTGCTGTTACCTTAGCACAGGGGCCCACATGCCAGAGGGTTTTTCTCAGTGTCAGTACCCGGCAGTGTTCAGTCATCCTGCACAGCTGAGCCCCAGGGTGCTCATCTCCCTGCGCTCTCGCAGCTCCCCACGAGGCAGATAGCTGCTGTTTGGTATTCTGTACTAGGCTGCAGTGGGGCTAAGGAAGTGTTCTGTTCTCCTGGTCAGCCTCAGTCTCCGGGAGACTCTGTGTGCCTGGGCCTCCATGAAAGGAGGTAGGGAGCTTTTTCATTGTTCCTGTTCTTTCTGTCTCTGGCAGCTAAACTCTGAGTGGTTCTGAGGAATTTTCTGCTGCTCCCTCAGCAGTGGAAAACCTGTATTGGTGTCAGTATGGGGTCTTTGGCCAAAGGTAGTTCTCTACCCCTCCCCCAGAGAGAGGTAGAAAGGTTGTTTTTTGTTGTTGTTTTTTTGTCTTCCTACCCTTCTACAGCTATGATTCGTATTTTCCTGTGTGATGGGGGTGTTAGGCTTTACTTCTTTCTCCTAATGGCCTGGGGTTTTGCTTCCTAGGAGGTTTAGAGACTGTGTAGAAAAAAAAAAAAACTACACAAATGGACAATTTCCCAGTTGCTATTTAGAGGGTTCTAATGATTGGGATCTATTTTTGATCATAGCTGCTTAATATAACACTGAATTTTTAAAAGCTCATTGGCAGGTAATTTGCTTTTATTTTCGTATTTCATTTGCTGGTTTTATTCCTGTCTTCGAAAATTATTTCACTAATCCTTACTAATGAAAGATTTTGCCTTTTAAAATACTTGCTAAACCTTTTTCAGCTTTTGGCATTGTCTCTTATTTTTAAGTGACTGTTGAAAATCAATAATACTAAGTGTACTCTTAATTTAAAATTGAGATGTTTATGATTGTCATATTCTTGTTAGAAGGAACAAAACTAATACCCATATGTGGTAATACAACTGTGTGCCTCGCATTTCAGACTCCAGGGTGAGCAATATACATTATTAATACGATTCTGGTTGGTTTGATAAGCCTTATAAATGCCAGACCTCTTTCTTCCTTCATTCCTTTCTTTTTTTTCTTTCTTTCAACTCGCATTTTATCTGCAAGAACAAACCCTTCAGCCCTCAGGGGAATGATCAGGCTGGGTAAAAACTTCCTCAGAGGCAGTACTGCATGGACTGGAGCCAGACCACTTGGATTTTAATTAGTTTTACATCTTAGTAGTTATGTGATTTTGGACAAGTTACCTAGTCTCTTTATGCCCCAATTTCCTCATCTAAATTAAAGATATTAATAGTATCTAACTCAGAAGCTTATTAAAAGAATTATGAGGGCTAATATACATGAAGCACTTAGAATAGAACCTGGCCCCATAGAAAGTACTGCAGAAGTATTTGCTATAACATAGTTTCATCTTGTGAGTCACAGAGAGCTGCCGTTAAGCTGAAACAACTCAAAAATGGAAAGGCAAGGGATTGGGAAAAAATCCTGGTAAGAGATTAGTCAACCATAGGCTTATGCCACCGGCTTCTGGGAGGGAAGGACAGGAGTGAACCTAGGCACGCATCCTAGAATAGACAGGCATGATTACATTTAATCAGATCTCTGCTTCCGATCACACAGAAAATGCTTTTGTGTACTTCAAGCCTGAGCTAAATCCATGGGGCAGAGGCAGGAGGGAGGGAGAAGTCAATGGGCCAAGCAAGGACTTGGCCAGAAGAGCCCAGGCTCACTTCTGTAATTCCTGCATTCTGATCAGAACATGAATAATCTGGAGTCAGACTCACGAATAGATTATTATTCCAGGTTTAGCTATGTGAATTTCAATAATTTATTTAACCCTTTTCAATTTCAGCTGCTTTGTAAAATGGAGATGATAAGAATAAGACTTACTAAAGTCAAATTAAAGGAAGTAATCCCCGTAAGGTGCTTATTCCTTAGCTCAGTGCCTTAAATATAGGAAATGTTCTGGATGGTCACCATCCTCCCTCCTTCCCACTGTTGTCATCATTGTCACCATCAGTTGTCATGGGAAATCCCAAGACACTGAAATCATGATCTGACACAGCCTTTGTTTCTCTACTTTTCTCATTCCTCAGGCTTCTAAAGGAAATAAGTACACAGAGAGCAAAACCAAACAAACTGTTCGCACTTTACTACTATGAAGTTTGGCCTTGATATAATAGACCCTGGTTGAACTAGGCTGGTCTGTTTGGGGAACTGGTTTAGTCTTTCACTCAGCTATAACCAACACAGCTCTCCTTTGGCAAGGTAGAGGCTTTCAAAGCAGGTCATCTTCTAATAATTGCAGTTTTATTTCTAATCTTTATACTTTTTGCTTCTTGTTGCACAAATTGGGGCCTCAAATGATACTAAATAAAAACGTTGATTAGCAGATATCCTTGTCTCATTTCTGTTCTCAGGGGGAATGTCTTAATCACCTCAGTCTGCCATAACAAAATACCACAGTTGGGGTGGCTTAAACAACAGAAATTTATTTTCTCACAGTTTTGAAGTCTAGAAGTCCAAGGTCAAGAAGCCAGCATGATTGGTTTCTAGTGAGAGCTCTCTTCTGGCTTATGGATGGTCACCTTTGTACCTTGTCCTCACATGGCAGGAGCAAAATAAAATACTTAGGAAAAGCTTTTGATCTACTCTGAAGGTGATTAAGCAGAGACTGAGTCCCCAGAATAAATGGATGCCCTTGTCACTTTTAATATAATTTTTGTTCATAAAAATATTTGACTATGAAAAATTAAATTGAAATACTTTCCTTTAGATTTCATAGGATAGCAATTAAGAACACAGAAAAAGAGGCAACATGTGATCCAGATTTTTCTGTTGGACTGCCTGTGTCAGATTCCTGTTCATTTACTGGCGCTGGGATCCTGGAAAGTTCCCTCACCTCTCTAAGGCCTCAGTTCCTTCATCTGTAAAAAGGGCCTAATAACACTACCTGTCCCTTGGGGCATTTGAGAAAATGTAAGTGATAATCTCTATGAAGTGCTTGGCACATAGCCACCACAATTTATTGAGGACCATCAATACTATTTTTGTTGTCGTTAAATTGAAAGACACTTGAAGGTAATACAAGTGAAGGAAAACAGGTTCCTTCTGGACACATACTATTTGAAGTTAAAATAACAAATAAAATGGCCTTACCAAGAAATTTCTTTTAGCAAGAGGAATATCTGACCAAATTATTTTTAGAATTCTCTACTACATGTAAAAGTCTCCTCAGGATACAGTTTAAAATAGATATATTTTTTAGACCCCACACCCAGTGTGGGGCTCGAACTCATGACTAAGATCAAAAGTCACATGCTCCACTGACTGAGCCAGCCAGGCACTCCTAAATTAAATATATTTTTTTAGGATTTTATGTATTTATTTGACAGACAGAGACCACAAGCAGGCAAGAGAGGCAGGCAGGGAGAGAGAGGAGGAAGCAGGCTCTCCGCGGAGCAGAGAACCCGATGTGGGGCTCGATCCCAGGACCCTGGGATCATGACCTGAGCCAAAAGCAGAGGCTTTAACCCACTGAGCCACCCAGGCGCCCCCTAAATTAAATATTTTAACAGTAGCTTTAATTTGAAAAATAGAGCCCTGTCACATTGTAGTAAGTTGTAACGGTCTAAGAAAGTAGAAAATTACTTACAAGTTTTCGTAAACAATTGTAATATATTGTATAGTCTATATTGTAATATAGTTTTAGCTTTTTTGCATGTCAACTATAGTTTTTGGAAAAAGCCTCAAAGCCAATTAAATAGTGCTATTTTTAAATAGCAGTGATGTGTATCAAAGTCTAGCCAATCCTGTGGTGGAAATACATTAAAAAAATTTTTTTTTTTAAGATTTTATTTGTCAGAGACAGACTAAAACACACAAGCAAGGGGAGCAGCAGGCAGAGGAGAAGTTCCACTGAGCATGGAACCCAATGTGGGACTGGATCCTAGGATCTGGGATCATGACCCAAACTGAAGACAGATGCTTAACCAACTGAGCCACCCAGGCACCCCTTTATTTTACTTTTAAGTAGGCTCCATGCCCAATGTGGGGCTTAAACTCATGACCTCGAGACCAAGAGTCGCATGTTCTACCGACTGAGCCCCCTGGGCACCCCCAATGGAAATACCTATTTCTTACACTATTAAAAGATAGGGTTTGTTGTTGTTTTTTTTTTCACGAGAAATTGTTCAAAGAACCTGTTATTAAAGCACATGATTTCAGTGGTTAGTGCTAGGTGTTTCACTGGCAGAGTTTCTTTGGAGAATATATGTCAGCCTATTTTATCAAATAAGAAATCAAATATTTAAAAACATTGTGCCCAGAGATGCAGAGGGACTTCCAGCTATTTAAGAATACTTTGGATTTCTGTGAATTTACAGGTAAACTTATAAATCTAAAGAAACCTTTCACAAGGAAAATGGAAGATTTTCAAAAAGCAACTTAAAACTGTAAATACTTCTTCGGATGATTTATAAACATACTGCTGTCATCTTTAAGTTTCTGCAAGATGTGGAGTATTTGTATTAACGAGATACGCATATATTAATTCCTGTTTATTTTTATAAAGGTTCGGAGGTCCAAAGAGATGACATTCTGTGGATAGCCATGGCAGGGACTCATCAGATATGGGCACTGCTGCTGGACTCTGGCAGACTACCAAAGAAAAAGTAAGTGACCGCATCTCTCTTTGGGTGAACTACACAAGTTCACAGAATCCCCTCTCCTCGGGTCTCTCTTCTCAAAATGCCTCTGTGCTAGTCGGGATGCGCTGGGCTCTGGCACCGTAACAAACAACCCGGATTCTCCGGAGTGTGAGACGAGGTTGGTTTCTTGCCCGCTCACATAGATTCGGTGGGGAGTGCTCCTCTGCCGGGCTGCTGACCAGGCTGATGAAGCAGCCACCATCTGGACCTTTGCCCGTAATCCTGGCAGAGACAGGGGTGGTGAGTCGCTCAGAAGTGACACACATCAGCTTTACTTAAGTTTCATCAGCCCAAGTATGTCTTGTGGCCACCATGGCTGACTTCCGGGAACGGGGAAGATCAGTCCTGTCGAGCCTCTGTTTGGTGATCCCTCATCTCCTAACACGCAGCTCCCGTACCCCTGCTCAGGAACGCTACGTGGCAGAGTGCTTAGTGGCTCAGGTTTTGTGGTCCTGCCTGAGATTGAATCGTGGCTCTGCCACTCACTGTCTGTGGGAGCTTAGGAGAGCCGGTTTAACTTCTGTGCTTCGGTCTCTTAGATCTATTTCATAGGCATGTTTTGAAAACGAGTAATATGTATGAAGAGCTCAGCCTAGTGCCTGGTTTATACAGTAAATGTAGGAGTTTCACCACCACTATTGGGGACATAAAGATGAAAAAGTAGCGCATCTGCACAGTTTCTTATACTCCTGTAGAGCCTTGTCTCTTCTCCCGCACGTTCCAGGTAGAACTGACCGTATTCTTCTCTGTGACCTCACTACCCTCCCTATGTAGTTACATTACTGCACTGATAAGTTCCTTCTCTCCCCGTTTCCCTTCCTCCTTCCCTCATTTTCCTTCTCTCCCTGGTGCTGTTTCTGGTCATTTACTGGTTTCCAGAACCATTTCCTCCTACTCAGCTGTCCCTTAAAGTAAAATTGTCCCTCACGTAAATAAGAGGAACCCAATATCAGTAAAATATGAGGTATCAAGGAAGGCTTCCTGAAAGAAGCTGCTAAATTAAAACTGGATAGAGGAGTAGGACTTAGGAGAGTGGAGGTTTTCCAGGCAAGAAATGACACTAGTTTTGTGAGTAAAAGCCAGATCGTGAAGCGCCTCATGTGTCCTTTGCAGAAATGTGAACATTATCCTGCATGCCTTTATGGAAAGTTTTGAGCTAGCTAGTGAAATGATTAGATCTGTGCTTTTGAAAGAACACTGGCAGCATTTGGCCTGGGACAAAACTAGAGACAGAGATAGCAGTGAGGGGACTGGTTATCTCCAGGCAAGACAGTACAGTGACCAGAAACGTTAACATGAGGCATAATTATAAACAGTAACAGAGATGGCCAGAATGCACTGTTCTAATTGATGGCTGTTTTCGACCCATATGGTCAAGAGTGGGCTAAATTTCCAAATAAGTAAAGTTCTCCCTCTTGTTCATAATAGGAAAATGTCCAGTCGGATCCCATGGACGTGTATCATAGTTTTAAGGATGCCTGATCTGTATTACTGATCTTCCAGTGGTAAAGACTGCTAACATTTTAGAAGTTACTTTTTCTCCCCACTCTTTCTTTTATTTAAAGAAACTCCTATTTGAAATTAAGATTCATATTAATTACCTCTTATTTATTTGACATATTAGCTATCACATATATTTCCCTGACTACATTTTTAAATAAGTTTCTTGAATAAGTGCCTGACTTTTGTACAGTCTGTGCCCCTTCGCCTCTATCCCCTGTTCTCTACCTAATTTAGCATGGGGAACACATCAATGAATAAGTGATTGGTGCTCATCCTAGACTTCGGCTTACTGGGCCATACCTGGAGATGATGATGTACATGTTGTCTCATTATTTTGCATCCTGAGTCAGCTGCTTCCCCTCCCTCAACACAGCACACCACCGTGTCTTCCTTCTGTTTCCTCTAGCATAAACCCAGAAGACAAAGTGTAAAACTTTCTCTTAGAAAAAGAATCATTGCAAAGTCCTTTAAGTAGAAGTTTCCCTATTGTATATAAGAAATTGATTTTACAGTTGATTAAAGCAGCATAATTGTCCTTTAAGAAGTTAAGGTGGGATCCAGATGTACCTGTCTCTGGCCATTTGTAGAAAACACACACACACACAAACACACAAACTATCCAGTCAACTATATGATCATTCTTGTCAGGGATTTCCTCTCTGGCCATTGAGAATAGTTTCAATTTTGTGTATGTCCAAAAAAAAAAAAAAAAAAGTGAGTAAGTTAATGATTTAGAAAAACTACAGGGAAACTAAAGCTGACTTGCACACTTAAGGCTAAGATCACATGTCTGTTTTTTAACAGTGTTTATCTCCACCAATTTCATCACTTAAATTAATTTGATTACTAAATTGGACACAAAATAATGATGTCGATTCCACCTATGAACTTGGCTTTTTTTAGTGAGCTGAAAAAAGGAACCTGCCTTCGGTTTGCTGGAAGCGGAAATGAAGAGAACCGAAATAACGCGTATCCTCACAAGGCGGGCTTTGCCCAACCTTCAGGTCTTTCTCTGGCCCCGGAAGATCCCTGGAGCTGCCTGTTTGTCGCAGACAGTGAGAGCAGCACGGTGAGAACCGTCTCGCTGAAAGACGGAGCAGTGAAGCACCTCGTGGGAGGAGAAAGAGATCCCATGGTAATGTGTGAAGGTCACTTTCGCATGCTACGCCCAGACCCTTAGCACGCTTGCGTCTTTCAAATAGTGAAGAGTTAATAAATTTCAGGAGAACTAGTTCTTGGCCTGTCCATAAATTAAAGTGGAAGTCAGGCCAAAGGAAATGTGAATATAAAGAAACACAAGTAACAAAACCATCTAAGAAAAGTCAATTGACTTTTCTAATTTGATTACACAAATGTCAAGGCTTCAGGAAGAATAGAAGGATAAATACTGATCACCGAGGGAAGAGGAGAATGTAAATTAGATACTTGGCAGGAGGGTGGAAAGAGCAGCAGATTAGTAGACTTGACTGATTCCTGACCAGATGTGTGGTTACTGTGAATAAAACTACCAAGTGCCACAATTAACACAGGTTCAAATTGTCTTTTTTTTTTTTGTCTGAATTGAATACCCAGGCTGATTTATATGAAATCAGACCCATTTCCCCTTTAAGTAGAATATATAGTCTTTTTATACCCTGTGCAGTAGCACTATAAAAATGTTAATGCGTGCTGTTTCTTTCTTTAAAAAAAAAAAAGAATTTATTTGCTTTTGGTGATGTTGATGGAGTAGGAGTCAATGCCAAGCTTCAGCACCCACTTGGAGTAACTTGGGACAAGAAAAGGAATTTACTTTACGTGGCAGACTCTTATAATCACAAGGTGAGTCTCAACAGAATTCTAGAATATCCTGCTTTTCATCTGTGGCATTTAAAAGCTGAAAGCTTTGTGAGCCTCCTCCAACTGCCACTTTAAAATAGAGAGGAGTAACAGTCTTTGACAACTATGTACAAGCCTTTGCTGTTCTTTTCTTAGTCCTTTCTTTGCAAAGAGGATATGATGGTACTCGGAGCTGGGGAAGGGACTAAATAAATCCCCCATGACTACAGCAAAAAATCGTGAATTGCGATCCATCAAAGCTGCCTAGTAACAGGGTAAATAAGAAGGCAGCAGGTGGCAGGGAAATTAATATGTCAACTAACAAAGGAACGTTTTTGAGCTGTTGCATAGTTGCAGTGCCTGCTAGCAAATAATTCCATTTTCAGTAGCATTTCCATTTTTGTCTCTGTTGCACGAATTATTCAACTGTTGCCATTTTTATTGCGTTTTTCTTTTCTATAAAAATGAGTGGAAAATGTTAATAACCTTGTGATGAAACCATAAATTTACAGAATTGAGGCACAATTGGAAATCATTAGGTTTAACATAAGTGGCCAGTTCTCAACCCGTGTTAGATGTTCATGAGAAAGAAGAAAGTCTGTTCAACTGCATCTCATTGTGAGGAAAAAGAATAACATTTTAAAAAATTTTATTCCAGAAATAATTTCATCAAAGATTGCTGCTGAAAGATAAGATGTAACTGGGTGTTTTACGGAGTTTTTAGCTCTCAGAATGGAGTGTTTCCCCTGAGTCTGTAATTTGAATATTTGACTTTTCAAGAAAATAGGGAAATGCCTATTTTTTTTTTAAGATTTATTTATTTGAGAGAGAGTACCTGCATGAGTGTGGGGAGGAACAGGGGAGGTGGAGAGGCAGAAAATCTCAAGCAGACTCCCTGCTAGGCACGGAGCCTGAGGCAGGGCCGAGTCTCACAGCCCTGAGCTCAACCTGAGCGGAAATCAAGAGCCAGACACTTGGGGCACCTGGGTGGCTCAGTGGGTGAAAGCCTCTGCCTTCCGCTCAGGTTATGATCCCAGGGTCCTGGGACCGAGCCCCACATTGGGCTCTCTGCTCAGCAGGGAGCCTGTTTCCACCTCTCTCTCTGCCTGCCTCTCTGCCTACTTGTGATCTCTGTCAAATAAATAAATAAAATCTTTAAAAAAAAAAAAAAAAAAAGAGCCAGACACTTAACTGACTGAGCCACTCAGGTGCCCTGGAAATGCCTATTCTTTTTCTGAGATTTAGTAACAATGCTGATAGCAGTCGAATTCTCTGGTTTGCTTTTCAGTACACTTTTCTAGACTACGAACGTGAAATTGACCTTCGGATATATACTGCATTGTTCTTTCTTTTTAGATTAAAGTTGTGGATCCAAAAACAAAAAACTGCTCAACATTAGCAGGAACTGGAGACGCTAGTAATGTTACCACTTCGAGCTTTACCGAGTCAACTTTTAATGAACCAGGAGGCTTGTGTATTGGAGAGAATGACCAGTTATTATATGTAGCAGACACCAATAATCATCAAATTAGAGTGATGGATTTAGAAGCAAAAACGATTTCTGTGGTAAGCAATCAAAGTATAAGTTAAAGAGTATCATCTTAAGAATGATACTAAAGTCCTCACAGCACAGAAGGAGGCACTTTTGATCACACCATCTCCAGGTTAGACGTGAAACATGTAGGTAGAGTAGTGAGTGAATGCCTCCTTCCAGGATGCTCTGTTCTTGTTAAGATAAAAATTCCATTTGTGACAAGAGTGTTTAAGATACTGGAAGTTGGAGAGAATTGGAACTTTCATCTATGTTTAAATGTCTTTTAAAAAATGTATAGACATACACACATTGAACCACAGAACATACACACTACATGGGTTGGGTTGTCCAGGTGTTGTGTGTGTGTGTATGTGTGTGTTTAAGGATTCTTGGATTCACCATAGGAAACAGATCACACATTAATCTCTTACCAAATAATTTCCCAAAGGAAACTCTAGGAGCCACACTTCTCAACACATTAAAAATTGACTAGAACTCCGTTTAAGTTTTTTCCAATCGTATTTTCAAAGATTAGGGTATAGTCTCCAAAAATTTTCAAGCTACCTCTTGATTATCACAGTTGGCGGGGGGAGGGGGGGGGACTTTTTTTTTTTCTAAAATTCTAGGAATTCCCAAAATATATTTTAAAATAAAAATATAGAATACAATACATAATACAAAATATTATGCCATCATAATATAAGTGTTATTTTCTCCTGACATAGATCATCTTATAATCAGCAGTGATAAGTTGTAAGTGGAATTATATCCATTGCATTTAAATGATAAAGTTTTACTTTAATTTCCTACTATCTATAAACATACTGGACAATGAACTTAGCTCTGTCTCATTAGTATTGGTAATCTTAAAGCCAGGATGAAATACGTTTCTGAACCTATAAAAAACCATGAGGACATCTAAATAAGCACTCTTCTAATTCAGACTAGAATGGGAGTTAAGTTTCATTGACACAGAATCTCATTTTTCAACTGTGGTTCAAAAATAAGCTCTTTACGATTACTATAAAGTACTTGTGCTTGAAGTAACAGATCTTCTTACTTCCTAGCTCCCAGTCTTCAGCCCTGACAACGCCGTGGTAGATGGCCCATTCCTAGTAGAGAAAAAGAAAACATTACCCAAACTACCTAAATCTGCTCCAAACATCAGACTTTCTCCAGTGGCTGCATCTCCGGGCCAGACTCTGCAGTTCAAGCTAAGATTAGAGCTCCCATCAGGAATGAAGCTGACTGAGGGAGTACCCAGTTGCTGGTTTCTAGCCGCTGAAGGTATGAGATGAATCTTTTTTTTTTTTTAAGATTTTTATTTATTTATTTGACAGATCACAAGTAGGCAGAGAGAGAGAGGAGGAAGCAGGCTCCCTGCCGAGCAGAGAGCCCGATGAGGGACTCGATCCCAGGACCTGAGATCATGACCTGAGCTGAAAGCAGAGGCTTAACCCACTGAGCCACCCAGGCGCGCCCTATGAGATGAATCTTGCAGACATTCCAGTATCAAATTGTACTTTCCAGTCTACCTCCCAGTGGTATAGTGATCTAAATCTCAGAGTCCATTCTAAAGAAGGAAATTGATTTTCCCTTTGAGTAGGATATTTTAAAAAATACTCTCTTTTAACTGAAGTAACTTGATTTCGACTTTCCGATTCAGCTCTTTGGTGGTTTTACTGTTACCTTTTACTCTCCCACGTCTGTGTCTGTCCAGTGCTTCAGCGCTTTCAGCTGGTGCTTATTTTATTTCAAAAGGACTTGATTTACCAGTTAAGCCTGAAGGTACATTTTCTTCTTTAGAGATGCCAGAGGTAGAACTCGAGCCCCATTACTTGCTTGCTATAAGGAAACAGATGCCCAAACCATGTCTTAAAAGTAAGCCATCCAAGTAGACTAAAAGATTAAAACATTGTTGAAGGATATGTAATTGAATACAGATGAATCACTGTGATCTGAATGAAGGCAGAGCCTTTGTCCTTACTCATTACTTTGTAGACATTTAAGCTAAGAGCACTTCCTGTTTGAGTCTATTCCTCAAAGTATTCAGTGACTATAAAATTGTGTAAAGATTTGAGTGTGTATTTGAATCACTATGTGATCTCAATTGTTTAAGGACTCAGCCTGCCGCTGGCCTGCTGGCAGTGCTTCCCAGCCCCTCTAATAGAGTGGACAACTACTATAAACTACTAGCAGTCCAGAACTAAGGGCTGACTTCTTGTCTCTAATGACCTTCCTCTGGCCTGGTCTCCCACGCTCTTTCACATGTTCTCAGTCTTCCATTTCCTCCCGCCTCCCCCCTCCTACCCTCTCACACACTTCTCTTGTGCCTTCCCAGTCCCAGGCTCTGTGCCTTCCTACCTTGCTACTTTCTCAGGGCCGCAGCTGCGGTCATGCAGCTACCCGCTGGGCATCCACACCAAGAGAACAGAGAGATCTTGGTGGTGTAGCCAGGAGGAACTGCTGGGTCAGAGTGGGGAGGCCGGCTCTGGGGTGCCTGACTGAGCTGTGGGAACCACCCCGCCCACCACGAGGGAGAGAGCGCTGAGCTCTGCAGGTGAGAAGGAGGGAGAGGTTCAGAGCCAGCTCCACGGACAGGGACAGGAACAGGGGAGTCCTTAAACCCAGGCCATTCCTCAGTCTTCGACTGTTGGCTTAACTGTTGTGCTGTGTCTGTTATTCGGCAAGCACTTGAGTCGACTGGGATCACTGTTAATTTCCGCTCTCCGTGTGTAACTAAAGAGCAGTGGGTCGATTTTTAAAATACGATATTGGCAGATGAACCTGTCCAAGTCAATTTTGTCCAACACACAGATTAATAATGAGCCACTGGAATATAAAATACAGGTAGTATTAAGGTGAAGTAGTCTGTAGAGAAAATTCCTAATTATTTTATCCCTTGTCCAAAATAGTGGTTCCATTTTCATTGTACGTGGGCAAATAAGCTTTCAGACAAGAGTCCTAATAACTTAAGGTTTTTGAAAATTATTTTATAGGGTACATTTGTACATCTGTGATTAAAGGAAGGTTTTTCTTCTTGGCAAATTATTTAGAGAACTTAAAACATCTCTTTAACTAAATTTTGGTCTATATAATCTTAAAGGTGTCAGTATATGTGAAGATTTTAAGCTCCCCCCTCCAAAAATGCGGTTATAAAAGCACCACTGGCATATTATCACTTCACAAATCCCACATGTGATATATCTGAAAAATATCTAAAAAGACTTTGTGTTTATTTCTAGAATTGGACATTAAAATAGCACAGTTGTTTTCCTGTTTTGATTTAAAAGTATAAAAAGTTCCCCACTATTCTGCTATCTAGCAAAGCCAACCATGAAATAAAACATATTCTCCAAGTAAGCAAAGAAAGCCAGAGAATTTTTAAATAATGGTTTAAAAGCTCTTCGTTTAACTCTTTGGATTTTCACCTTTCACTTTCTCCTGACTCCAACCTGACATATTTTTCTTAAATTTGATTTTTCAATCAAGAGAGAACAAGAAGCAGTACTGGAAGGGAAATGGAGAGGCCTAATAGAAGCAGGTGCTCTGAGTCTGTTGGCCCATCATGAGGTGAAAAGAAAGAAGAAAGCTAAAAAGTAGACATAGAATTTCATTACCACGCAGTAGGCGGTTCAGTCTTTGTACTGATGACCAAAGTCATTGAGAAGTCATGAGACTGTGCTCTGCGTCTTCTCTTTAGGATGGCAGGAGAGCATGTCCTGTGTTTTCCAGATGCGGGCTCTTGATTTCTAACCCCTCTTTAAGCCGAAAGTCCATGTAAACATGGCCTTCCTCAATACAACACAGACATCCTTTCTGCATGAATAAAGACATGTTTAAAATTCTGATACTAGAAGCTTGAAGATTTTTAGTGGTTTACTAGACCTGTGTTATAATCTACGTATTTAAATCTAAGAAGAGTTAGGTATTAAAATGAGGTAGACAGAATCTTGTGTTTACATTATTGAGCCCATCTGAATAATATATACAGTGTTGTTTCTAAAAATGTATTTCTTGGTTTTTACCTTTGGATATTTAATAATTCATCATGATCTTGACTTTGAAAGTCACCGCAGAGTTGTACATACATTGGTATACCCTAAGTTATTTTGTAGTTGTCATATGCTCTTCCTAAACACTTTATCTGATAAAAATGGCCTACTTATGTTTATTTATAGAACTTAATAGTTTTTATTTTTTAATTTCAATGATTAAGGATCTACAGGCATATTTGCATTATTCAGATTGCTTCCAGTAGAAATTTGCAATTTACAGTGTTTAAAGGAAGAATTTTAGTAATTTGATCTCAAGATTATTAGGAACAAGATTATTGGGAACTTCTCCTGGGTGGTCATTATATCCCATCTATGTCCTTCATACAGAGCATAATGCCTGGCACTTAGAGGCTTTCGTTAAATATCTGTTGGTTGAATGAATTTAGTCTTCATAAGGTTTGTCGAATTACCTTGTCTTCTTATACAGTTAGTAATTTACCTTTTTATTTTCTAGGCAATGAGTGGCTTCTTCAAGGACAGATACCCTCTGGAGAAATAGAGAGCATTTCCAGTCAACCAGCGATCTCGCTGCAGATTCCTGGAGATTGCTTGTCACTGGAAGCGGTGATATCTATCCGAGTGTTCCTTTATTACTGTAACGCAGACAGCAATGCCTGTATGATGAAGGGAATTTTGTTCAGTCAGCCTTTACAAATAAGCCGTGCACACCAAGGGGGCATCGCTCCAGTAGAGCTCAAGTATGGATTTTAACAAGCCAGTTAGCTACACGGTCACCATGGCCGCTGTCCTCTGTCCTCATCATCACTCTAACTTAGGAAAAGCAGCTTTATTTCTGCCTCTGGATACCAAGAAACCCACTGCTCAGTTCTAGCAGCTGATATTAAAATAAAGCTATGCTCCATATTTACTTATCTATTATAAACAAATTCCTTCATTCTGGCTGTGTACCAGCTAAATCACTGACCATCATTTGAACCATGATTTAGTAATCTCTGCTGCTATTTGGCACAAAACTTTAATCCACACTGTAGTCTAGAATATTATCATGAAGCTGATTTGCAGTGAATACTGTTAATAATAATGAAACCAAATATTTTAACTTTTTCTACCTTTACTAGCAAAGAGCACATTTGAATATATAAATTTCACAATAACTTTAAACAGAACCTAAGATCCAGTCCACATGTTGGTATCAAGACACCTGCTATTCAAAGTCTAAGGTCTATTTTAAGCCAAAAAAAAGTCTTTACATCACAGTAGAAACTTAAAGAATATCTGGGTGGTAAATATGTTCTTTGTCCTCTTCTGTGATTCTCTTGGTTGGAAGTGATTTAAAAGAGAGTTTCTATTTTTATTATAAATTATTTGCTATTTTAACATACCATTATTAATGCCTTATAACTCTATTCAGGAAAAGTATGTCAAAGGATATACAGACTCCTTTAACTTTTTCTGAAGGAATAAAGTTTTACCCGGTAATGAATGGGTCCCCAGAGATACTGCGTCTTCCACGGAGAGAGAGACTTGGGGACATGTTACTGTCTGTGATACTGTTTATGATAAAGAATAAATTGGGACAGCTGCATCTGAGGAAATGAATACATATGTTGTAAGCATTAAAATATGCAGATTGGTTGGGCCTTGTGTTTTTTGGTTCCTATATTCAGAACTTAAATTATCATTTATTGTGATTTTTTAAAAATCAGTTTTAAGCCTTCAAAGAAAATTCTAGTGTGAAGCACTTTCATGCTATTAATATGTATATATATTTATTGCTCTTTTTAAAATACTAGGGCTGAAACATAGAGGGACTTAATGACACCGGGGTTATTTTTAATCCAAAAAGAAATTGTCACTGGAAGATACTGAACGTGTTTTTATTATCATCATTTCCATTTATAGCTATTTAAAAGCCTATTCTTCATTTTACTGTAATTGATTCAGTATGTTCGTGATTTAATCAGCTTATAGGATTTTTAAAACATCAGGTAAACTGTATTTATTTATCCAATAAGTACCTGTAGACAAGATGGCATAATATGCCTTTCAAGCTTCAAAAGCAGGTTGGAAGTGCATCATCTACCCATTTTTCTTCTCGAAATAGAGTTTTGAGCATATCAGCTTTTTTCCCTCAGGTTACCTAAACCTCTGAAGTAAGGAAGTGTGTAGTCCTGACTTGAGTTCAATTTGTAACCTGCTAATGCTACTTTTAAAGAGATGTAGAAATATACAGTTAAGAAGAATCTTGTTTAAAATTATATATAATTACCTCATAAACCTTTTCTTTCCATGAAAAAACATTCTGTAATAAAGCAGTGTCTAACATTAATACTCTCTTTTACAGAGGATAGGATGAAGTCATGTTTTAATCTCATTTGAAATACTATAATTCTCCTTCCAGTTGGACATGAGAATACTTCACTCCCTGAGAAAGAAGTATATGCAGTTTTAACCTAATTCAGAAATACCTGATAATTAATTTTTCAGTATAATACACAAGCACACATATAGTTCTGTATTACATGTTTCTCATCTCTTTTAATACTCCTTTTGTCTAGACAGTTTTCACTTAGTATTAGGCTTATACTTTTCTTTCAAAGTATAGTTTTATTGAACATTCTTATTCTTACCCAGTCACCAGTCTGCACCATTTCTTACATTAAAAATATTATTTATATGGATTTAGTATGATTTTCTTTAAATCCTACTAGAGCAGTATAAATAGGTTCCTAGAACTTATGACTAATATAAACCTCTTACATAAGAGGAAGCACTAGAAAGTTTATTTTTAAAAAACTTGATCCTTGTCTGCCTTCTGTTTTCTATAAGGACTTCCATATTTTTTTTGACTTTTGCTTCTCTTCTTGTATAAATTAATGGTCAGTGATAGTTTAGAAGGAGTAAGGTTTTCGTTTAAGTCACCTTAATCAAAGTATCAGTAATGTGGCATCATACACACTTCGACATCATATCTAGAATCTTTGCCCTAAATTATTGTGCTGCTTTGTCACGATTTTTTCCACTACTCCTTATGATACCATTTCACAAGTGGTAGAACTTTTTTTCTCTGAATTTATACTCAGAATTAGTATGGTCCCTGAAAAGAATTTTGTTTATCTTAAATATGCTGCTTCAAGCAAATATTTAACCTATTCACAAGGAAAAACTTAACAGTTTAATCATCCATAAGTCTAACTTCAGTAAAGTTCAGTGACTACAATACAAATTTCTCCTTGACCGTTCTAATACTTTAGTCCTAGTATTATTGGGCCTGCAGAAAGCCAGAAACATTTCACATGTGTGGACGAATATATGTCGTGTATGTGTATCTGTGTACACATACATAGAAAACAAAGATCAAGTCAAGAATTTCCATCTAAGTTTCTCTCCTGGGCAGTGTAGTTTTGAGTTAATATCACCAAATAACTTACTCTCTGCTTGTTTTTCCATGTAGAAAAATGTTGAAAATACATATCAGAAATAATTTTCTGCCTGCACAAAATTTACTGTTAGTTTAGCATATCTGCCAATTAAAAAGACTTCAGTCTGACCGTTGTATTTGGCATCATGTTTAAGAACAGTTACCAAAAAATAAATTCCATAGTTCACAATTGCATAAAAATACATGAAGAGCAACTGTGTCAACAGTGGTTCTCCTGAATAATGAAATTATGAATATTTTAATTCTACTTGTCTGTATTCTTTTTTCAGTGAACAGTGTGTTATTTCCAGAAAGAAAAAAAAAAGCTGGAAGCATTATTTTAAAGATTTAAAATGAACTGAATTGTAAGCGCTAATGTAACTTTTCTAAAGTCATCTTTATTAACAAGGATCAAAATGTAGTTTGGAGCCCTTCATTCTGTTGGTTCTCTTAATTACGTGATTTGACGGAGAGAGAAATGATCATGACTTTTTCTTCTGGTGCTTGTATAGTGTAATGTAGTAGAGTGGATGAGAGCACGTGCTTTGCAGGCTCTAGGATTCTAACCCTATACAATGGGACTGTTCTACCTGTTTTATGGGGTCACTGTAAGGATTCAATGAAATAGTGTGCGTAAAGCATTTAGTAATTAATGGAACTGCCAGTTATTTGCTTAGTTAATATGATATTAATTTATGAGCATAAACACATAGCTTGACATTTTCTTTGCAACTGAAATTTCTGAAGGAAAATATTTCTCGACCAACTATTTGATAGGTTAATAATCTCCATAGAGCTGGGGTTCAAGAAGAGAAACTGTTTATAATAAAATATAATTTTATAAATGATGTTATAGTTAGAAACAAACCTACAGTTTTATGAAAAGTTTCTTAACTAGACCCAGAACTAGGAGTCATAAACTTCCTTTGAGAGGGTCCAGACTTACTCACCCTATAGCCATTCCTGTAACACGCTGTGATGGTGCTTTACAAAGTCTTCAAAGTGCCTTCCCGCATTTTTGCCTCACTTGAGCTTCAAAGTAACCTATGAATCAGACAAGGAGATGTTACGTCCATTTTACAGATGTGAAAATGCGGGTGACGGAACTCAAGTTCTCAGAGTAGCGCCTGATGCCGGACCGGGCCTGGCTCGGGCTGTTGCTCGGCCAGTTGCTTGGAGTGACTAAAAGGTGAATAATGAGTGATGTACATCTTCTCTGAAAACAGGTCTCCTAATTCCTACCTCTGTTCCTAGATGGAGAGCGAAAAACTGCAGAATTAAGAGTACTTCGGTGCATGCTTTCTTCAGCCTCTGCAGTATGTAAATAAAGTAGTACAAACGGCTGGATTTACTGAGTGCTTACTATGTGCCTGGCACTTTTCTAAGTGTTTTTTATGCATCAACTCATTTAACCCTTACAACAGCCTTCAGAGAGAGATGCTGTTTTTCCTTATCTCCCTGATGACGAAACTGAAAGTTCTGAGCAGTTCGGTAGATTGCAGATCATGCATTTAGGCGGGGCCGGGATGAGTCTGCTCCCCCTCCGTGCTATACTGCCTCTGAAAAGTAGGGGGTTTTTTTTAGACCTAAATCTTTCAAAGCTATATATAGTAAAGAGTAATCAATCCAAAGAATCCAGAAAGTCCTAGTGATGATTGTTTTTTAAATTTAAATCAAATCCATTAAACTCTTGTTAGCTCTTTGGACTTTTCATTATACACTCTTATCCTTTCTGGCTTGGAACAGTCTGTATACTTCTGTTTCCCAAAAGATTTTATGTACCGTTCTTTCTTAAATTCGGATATTATCCAGAATTTTTCTTGGCAGACAGAAGTATTAAAGAATTAAGTAGATTTTTCAGTTTTAGTTCCAATAATGCTATTTTAATTGGTCTTCAAAAGGTAATTATAAGACCTTGTCATAAAGGATAACTGAATTCTTAGCACAGGGTTGTCTCAGACCCTAACCATCTTCATATTAAAGAAAATTCTGTTTTTAATAACCAGAATGAGTTCAGAAGCACAACATTTGGCCAACCTGCTAACACACGTAAAGCCCCTAAAGTTGTTTGCTTCCTTACTACGTAAAGGGTGTTTGGTATGAGACCCACCACCACTCTCACCCTCCACCCCAGTGACTCAAATATATGCGATTCTATTACAGTAAAGTTTTCACCAGGCCAGCCTGTTCTACTGTTAGGCACTGCAAGGAACGAAGTAAAATTTTACATACCACTGTGATTCATGATCATCCAGGAACATGATTATAAACATCTTTTCAATAGATAGTCTGCTAATTATTAGAATTAGTTAATTTTTATAAAATCCCATTCTTGAAACCCATAAGGATTTGTACAACTTAAACAGTAATTACTGTGTCATACATTAGAAGTAGAATTCACTATTAATTACCAAGATTTCCTCTTCTTTCTCCTGGCACACATACATGATTTATTTAAATGAATTCACACTAACCAAAATCACTATTTGATCCTGAGTAATTAAAATCCCATTTTCCCCACTTCCTTGCCATAGGATTAACTAAAGAACAGCATTACAGCTGGGGCTTACTGATCTGCCTGCATGTGTTCCATGACCAGCAAACTTTGGCCCTTCTCCATCAGACCTGCAGGTTCTCCTGGCTGCTTCTGGCCTCGCAGCAGCCAGTCTGACGACAGAGGTCCTGGGTACAGTGGACCAGGCAGCTTTGCTGATTGCAACCCTTCCATTTCTTCATGTGCTGATTTGGTTTATTTTCAAAGGTTAGAGCTGGAAAGTGAGAAACCTACATCCTGGCTGTGGAGTGTTTGCCTAGAGTTCTCCACTGTCCTGTGTGTCCCTCTTCGAGGCATGTCACTCTCAAATACCCCAAGGGGTATTTAGTTGTGTTGAGAGCCCCCAACCTAAAGGAAAGAGTTACAGGTATTTCCAAATTGGCCTCCCTGCCTGTACCAGCAACATATCCTAAAAAACACTAACCAAGCATATACCCAGGCCTTTTTGTGACTGTCTGGGCATGGTTTGAATTTCTTCCCCTTTTAGTAGCAACAGACAGAGCTGGTGTTTCTCAGTAACAGAGTGAAGCAAAATCAATGTTGAAAACTTGAGACTATGAATGACATGGACAATTTATTGCCTCTGGTTTTAATATACTTGGTTACATACTACGATTTGAAATACAGTGAAATGAGACTTCATACTGCTGAGAATTAGGAAAAAAAAATCGGCCTTCAGATTTGAATATGCCCAATCTAAACGGTCTTTTTCTGATTATCTACCGTGCTGTGCTCAGGAAAAATATATACTAAAGTTAGCAGGGTGAAACATCAGTTGATAAATTATGGTAATGAAGGGTAAAAATAGGCTCCTTTCTGAAAATGTAGCAGAACTCTGCTATCTAACAATCTTCTATTAGAATTGGTGGCCATTATTCTTCATCCCACCAGAATTCCAATCAAGCTGTGAGCACCAATGGGATGGGCTGCGTAAGCTACTTTATACCGTTCGAAACTAACAAGTGTTTGCTTGTGTGGAGTTGAGATGTTATTGTTCATGCATGCATGCCTGTGATGCTCATCATCCACATTTACCTGTGAAACAGACACTACCACTTCCTCTCCACACCTTAGCCTTCCCTTTCTTTAAAAACAATAGTAGTTTCTGTAGAAGTTTCAGTGAAGAGCTATGGTTTCACAAATAACAGGATTTTGTGCTACGTTTTTTTTTTTTTTCTAGAATTCCTAATGATATCTCAGTTCCCAGAGGAGAACAGTACCCTGTGTGATTTAAAGATTAATTTCTCCCTAATTTGCAATATACCTTGCTAATATTTTAGGAATATTTAGGTTAATATTTTTTAAAGGTTTGAAAGTCTATTAGGATGCATTGAGAACCAACTTAGAAATGTTTTCCTTGCTGTCATTATTTTACACGTGGTTTATGGACAAAGTTTGGTGTGTGCTTGAGATCCATATGTATAATACATGTCTGAAATATAACATTTCACAAATTTGTCAAATTTTAGAAACTCAGACTCTCCCATCTTTCGTGTGGATAAAAATGTGGATAGAGTTTGTCTGCTGTGCTGACTTCATATCTTTCATTCCAAAGGTTTGATTATATTTATTTTTCCTCCAAAGAGAAAAAATGCAATGAAATCAATTTATAATTCCATATACCGGTATTTCCATTCATGCTCTAATTCTAAAAATTAATGTGGTTTGAATTTTTAAGTGTTTCATGCAGACAGATTAGTTTTTTTTTTTATAACACTGTATTTCTACATGTATTTCAAGACTATTTCAGTGAATTTTTCAAGTGCATGCGTTAACAGATCATTTAGAATGAATTTGTGCACCAGCCTTCATTACCAACTCTAAAGTGTAATACATGTGATTATAAAAGAATGTATTTATGCTGTACACTAATGTCTAATGCCTCTTTTCTAAAACTTTGCACATTTTTCCATGAAATAGATTAAATATTTTCTCTCTAAAGCCATGTTTCTGTTTTTAATATGCTTTCTGTTTTACCATTTACTGCTTACAAATCTGTAAGTCACGATTTAGTATTTGAACTTTGGGGGAAGTGAGTGTAGTACGTAATTAAAAGAAAAAAACTGCAAGCAAATAAAATCATGCAATCATAATTACAGTAATTAAAATCATAAGTATAAAAACTGCAATTAGGAAAGGTGATCTATTCAGTAAACGATATTGGAAACATTTGAAAAGAAAAAAGATCTCTAAGGGAGCCTGAGGGGCTCAGTTAAGCATCCAGCTCTTGATTTCAGCTCAGGTCACAATCTCAGCGTCATGAGACGGAGCCCTGCATTGGGCTCTGCACTCAGCGGGAATTCTGCCTGAGATTCTTTCCTTGTTCCTCTACCCCTCCCCTGACTCACACTGTCTGTCTCTCAAAATAAATTTTTTTAAAAAAGGTAAGGAAAAGGATCTCTACTTAACACTGTATACAGAACTTGAAAGGAATCAATGGCAGCATGGAAATTATGAATACCAATTGCCAGAAGAAATGAAGAATATATAGTGTCGGGTGGGGATGGCATTTCTAAGTATGACCTAAAACCCAAAAGCAATAATGGGAAAGATTGATATGTATGCCTACATAAAAGTTTTAAGCATCTGTATAACAAATGAGAACAGAAATGAAAAGGTATTGCAAAATATAATACTGGACATAAAATTAATCTTATTGCAACCTCCTCTGAAGTATATATATGTGTATATATGTATATTTCAAGTGTGTGTGTTAACAGAAGACCATATATCCTATGAAACATACCCCAGTGGGAAAATAGGCAGAGAATGTGCACATACAGCTCATAAAGGAAAGCAGTGAGAAGATGCTTGCATCACTAAAGCAAATGCAGATCCATCATTCAGCTATTCACTGAGCATCTCTTAACATTTCTAGGTCCAGTGATGAATGCATCAAACAAGGTCCTTGCTCTAGAGCTTGCATTGTACTTGAAAGGAGAGAGAAGAATAAATAAACCAAAAGGGTAACTGATGAAACAAGGTAAATAAAGGCCTCCTACCGAATTATGAAAGTATGGGAAAATGAAAAAATGAAGCTAAATTATCGCACTGTAGTTTAAAACATTACAAATGTTGAGAATTAAACTTTTATTTCTTTATAAGAAAACATCAAAAGTATTTGAAAGGTGCCTGCTTCTTTCTCATTAAATTTCCTGCAGCAAATATTTTTCTCAAAGGCAAAACTCTTGCCTAAGTTTGGATCAGGTTCCAAGATTTTTTTTTTAAGATTTTATTTATTTGACAGAGATCACAGGTAGGCAAAGAGGCAGGCAGAGAGAAGAGGAAGCAGGCTCCCCACTGCACAGAGAACCCGATGTGGGGCTTGATCCCAGGACTCTGGCATCATGACCTGAGCCGAAGGCAGAGGCTTTGAGCCACTGAGCCACCCAGGCGCCCCAGGTTCCAAGATTTTCAACCATGTTTTCAATGCTTTGCTCCATCTCCCGTGGTTTCCTTAATGTGAAGATTTTTCCATCATCACTTCCTCTGGGACATCATCATCCTTCTCATCACAGCCACTCTCCTCATGGACATCAAGGTCACCCTCCATCAATGTCCCTGCACATCGAGTCTACCGAACAGCAACGGCATTCCCAAGGCCAGCCTTGCTCCACCTACGTTCAGTCAAATGTCACTTCCGCTGTGTTCACATTTCTTTGCTGGACTTCTGTCTTTCTGGCCAAATCCCTCTTGGTTATCCAACAAGAAGTCACCACAACTACACACTTTGCCGTCTGCACCAAGTGACACATGGCAACCAGTCACCGACAGACTTTGGAAGAAGTGACATTACTGGTCACTGATCATGGGACATGTCTGTTACTGCACAGTGATTTGTGGACTGAAGAGCTGACGGTGGAGTTTGTACTTAGGTGATTACAGTCAGAAGTCTGTGCGGCGGAAACTAGAACCGTGTTCTTGCGGAGTGGTGGTAAACTGTTGTAACCGACCCCGGACACATCAGAATCGTTCAGAGCAAGAGCTGACTGCATATGTATAGGGATAAAAAAAGAATAGATAGATGGAAGGATACGACAAAGCCTAATAACTATATAGAGTTGAATATAGGGGATGGGGAGGGACTGGTATTTATGTACCCTATATATTTTTGAATCGCTTGAAATTTTACAAATTAATATTACAAGTTTGTAGAGCAAACTAGAGTGGGAAAAGGGTTACTTCTGTTTCCCACAATCACATTACTTACTTCGTGTGTGTCCTGAAAAAGGTAACCAGGAGGGTGGTGAAGAGTGATATGAGAAATGGGGTTGAATACATAAACATTTGTGGAAAGGGAGAAAAGGCCTATACTGGTTATTTTAGCATATGTGAAGAGAACTCATGTCAATGAGAGTAAATCTGTCTTGAGGTGCATTATGCCTAAAACCCAACTTTGTACCAGCTGACCTGACACTATCAATCACGGAATGATCACGAGCAAGTTACTTCCTCTCCACTGATATTGTTTGCTCATCTGTTAAACTAGATATCTTTACCTCATGGAATCATTTTATAACATTAGAAAAGAACCTAGCCCAGTGACTAACAGCTAGTGAATACTCCAAACATTGAGTCATTCACGCCATGGAGAACACGGACTGCTCTGCCTGTGAATGTCTTCAAATAGAGACTTAAAGACAGTTGATGTGTTTATCCCAGGTGGGGAATGCAACCCAAAGACCTCAGGTTCTGGGCCATCCCAAGATTCTGCAATTTGAAATATACAGTGAAAAATCTGCTTGTTTACTTTGTTCAAAATAACAATAATTTGTTATTTACACCCTGAGACTTTTTTTTTTTTGGATGAAACGCACACCTATAAACTAACTCACGTTTTAGTACATTTAAAGATACACAGATTTTTAATAGGACTGAGGAAATTATTTAAAACACTTTATCTCACCAAAGGCAACCTTGTTAGTGTAAATAATGTTGTGCAACTCCATTCTCTAGCTAATTCAATTGCTTTTGTGAACTCCTAACTGGGTAAGAAACTTCAGACTTAAAAGAATATTGAAGGGAAAAGAAATTAGATATTCATCCCCCTCCTTTTTTAATAATAAATATGCCACAAAATATTTGAAATATTCTTTATGTATACAAAACCTTATTTAGGATATTTTTAAACTGTTTAAATGAAGGTTTATTTTAAAAAAATCACGGGTTATCCAACATACAGTCATCATACTATTTTTACAGATTCATGACCTTGAACTTAACAGCTTTCCAAAAAAAACAAATTACCCCTTATTACATGATTCTTTTTTTCATGACACAGGAAGTACATGTAGGCATTGAGAATATGTTGTGCTCAGTGCTTATCTTGTCAGCTGTTAAGGAATCAAGGAACTTGGATAAGTGACTTGATAGGCAAATGTATCTCCAAACTCCCACCGTCTGAAATCCCCCTTGGGTCTGGGGAGCAAGCCCTCATCGGCATCCAGGGACGTGTCCATGTGGTTTGCCATCCAAGAGGGCAGTGAGCCCCTCAAAATAAATCAACAGATCACGTCCAATCAGGTGTTCAATCATCAGGTTTTAGTGAAACTAAAATGAGACACCAGTTTGTGAGAAGAACGCGCACTGTACTTCATTTTGCTCTTAGGCACAGCACTCAAAATGACCTCCTTTATGTTCAGGGAGGGTTTCACTTTTTAGCTTAAAGACATCTCTATAGCCTCCAAACCATGCTTATGCCTTCGGACTTTATAATACTCATTCATACTGGGGCGCCTGGGTGGCTCAGTGGGTTAAGCCTCTGCCTTCGGCTCAGGTCGTGATCTCAGGGTCCTGGGATCGAGCCCCACATCGGGCTCTCTGCTCAGCGGGGAGCCTGCTTCCCCCTCTCTCTCTGCCTGCCTCTCTGCCGGCTTGTGATCTCTGTCCAATAAGTAAACAAATAAACCCTTATAGTATTCATTCATATGAAAAAAATTCTCATCCTAGTTTCACCAAAACATGATGATTTTAAAACTGATTTGAAACGATCTGTTTATTTATCTTGAGGGGCTTCTCCCCTTCTTGAAAAATAAACCTCAGCCCCCAGACATCACTGGATGGTGACGAGGGCTTACTTCCCCTACCAAAAGGCAATGTTCAGCTTGCAAAACTTGGGAAATGTATCTGCTTGTCATTTCAGTAATTCGAGTTCCTAGATAGAGATCTATCTAGATCTAGATACAGGTTAGTTATAATCACTATGGACATATCACTATCTCTGTGTGTGTGTGCGTAACACATGTACAGAATTTTGCCCTACATATATATTTTAATGTGTATCATCCATGGGTGTGTATATTTGGCCAGTTGTAGTGTCCCCCTTTTGACCCCAAAACTCAAGTTCCATTCAAGCTTAGAACACAACTTTAGTAAGTAGTTAAGTTTCGTTATATTCTGGAAATTACGATTTAAATCTAGGCCCCGCATATTTTAATTTCATCCCGTTGCTAAGAGAAACTGCTAGACATTATCACTGTGCCTGTTGTTTCTTCTTTCTCTTATTGAAGAAAACACGGACTTGCCCTTCGTGAGCGGAAAGGTCGAGTTCTGCAATCCTGCCACACGAGAGAGCATTCACTGACCCCAATATTTTTAAGATTTTAATTTGAAAACCATCATCTCGTTAAATAACAACTACCTCTTTAAACCGAACCGGTTCTATATTAGGCATTTCGTTGGAAAGCAGCACAACCGAGTCCCTTATTAGAACAAGAAAGATAAGGAGGATAAATATTTGAAGTGTAGTTTATCTCCCCATTCCTGGAGAGGGAAAAAACAATAGCTTGCCTGTGTTCAGGAAGCTGACATGACCTAAGAATCCCAGCATCACAAGGGTTCTAACGAGGCTGTTTACCGTGAGCCCCAGTCTTCGGGCAGCAACACACCTCAGTCAGCCCTGCAGGGAAGCCAGTAGGAAAGACAGCTGCTCTTATTTGTTTAACTTTCCGGAGGAAGAACAAAATGACCATCCGTGTGGCCCAGAGCCTTATTTGGTTTGCTTGCACCTCGCGATTACAAACTGTAAGATATTTCTGGGTGTTGTGCTGTGGTTCGGAGTGGTCGGTGAAAGGTACAACACCGAAGTTATTTTGATAATTTGTGTTAATAAAGTGCCTCTGTCAGATTTTATCGTAATGAATGAGGTGACAGAAAAGTTGCATTTTAGTCACTCATGGATCTAAAAATAAGGGTCTAGCCTGTTCTAAAACGCAGTTCTGCAACCTTTATGGGGAGTTCCTTCTATTATTTCACAACCTTGCGAAGAGATGATTTCTGTGTGGAAGGACCTTCCTCTGCATTCTAAAGCATTCCACTTGTTTGTCACTCAACCAACACATGTACGGGCTCTTCATACCCTTATCCTTCTCTTTTCAAAGTTAATCATTTCGTATTTTAGCGCTGTCTTCAAATCAACACTAATATTCCCCGCATAAATGCCCCCTACGTTCTCTTCCTCAGCCATCTGTGTTCTATCAGCCCTCCCTGAGCGGTTCACGGCCACCTGAAGCCATAAGCCAAGAATTAAGTAAGCAGGGCATTCTGGGAAAAGAATAGCTAATAGCGGAGATTAGACATACTTCTAGAATGCCACAGGAGAAATTCTGAGGACTCTCTCTCCATCAAACAACCGTAACTGGTGATAAGTTTATAAATAACCATCTAAAATCCCTATAAATTGTTCCAAGACATAGCAAATGAAGAAACATTTATTCAAGAAAGTCTGAATCTAGGTAAAAAGCTTGAGAATCTGTGGGACTAGAGCCATGACCCACTCCCGCACACCCCCTACCCCAGATCAGTATGGCAGAAGCTCCATTCCACTGGGTGTAGCCAAGAAGCTCAGATTCCTTCTCCCCTGGTTCCCGGGAGAGGGCTGCTTCAGTTCCCCTAGGAAGGTAGGCTGCCAACATTCTCATCTCCCCAACTTAGGGGTGGAAAAAGCTAAATTCCAGGCGCATGCAGTCAAGAGATCAAGGTCTGTCTGCCTTCACCCACGGCCACTCATAGAGCGGAGGCTCCACTCCAGCATGGCAAGCCAAGAATTCTGGACACACTCAGCCCCCTTCACTCAGAGCAGAGGTTCCAGATCCAGACCAGATGCAAACCAGAAAGACCAGAGGCTACCATACCACCTGGTGCCCTCCTCACAAAGCATCAGCATCACTCCCCAAAAGCAGGCTTCTATCCCCACTCCCATCTCCAGAACAGTGATACAGAGAAGCAGAAGGGAGGACATTACTACCAACCTTACAGAAGTAAGAAAGATGATGAATGAAAAATATTAATAACTTTAATAAAATGGGCAAATTCCTATAAAGACAAAAATGACTGAAACTGACTCAAGAAGAAATAGAAAATACTCCAAGATCTATACAAGTCAATAGAAGGAATTAGTAATTTAAAAACTTCCCCCCAAATATTCCAAGAACAGATGCCTCACTGGTAAATTCTGCCCAGTGTTTCAAGAGGAATTAATACTAATTCTTCACAAAACTCTTGCAAAAAGTAGCAAAACACTTCCCAACTCATTCTGTGAGGCTGGTACCAAAACAAGATAAACATGTCACAAGAAAACTATAAACCAATATCTCTTAAAAATAGAGACGTACAAATCCTCAATAAAAAAATAAAATGAAAAAAAAAATCGAACACACAGAATCTAGCAACATGTAAAAAGAATGGAATGCCATGACTGTTGTATAATAAAGAATTGGCCTGGTCTTTGCCTAAGGTTCCTGGCATGGACCTTCTAAAAACCGTGGAATCTGAGTGATGAAGTGTCTTTTATGAGCCCCTTGGGTCACGTCTAAGTTTATGCTAATGAGATGAGTCTCAGGTAGCAGGCTGGGGACTGATCATGATTGGAAGGACTAACCATGTGACTAGGGTTAAAGTTTTGAGCCATATGGTCTCAGCCTGATTTCCTGACCTCCAAGGAGGAGAAGGCAGGGCTGGAGTTTGAGTTCAAGCACACGGTCAACGATCAGTAAATCATGCCTCTATACTGTAATCCTAATGAAAACTCTGGACACAAATGGTGGAGACTCCTGGTTGGTGAGCACATCAGTGTGCCAGGAGGGTGACAGACATTGTTTCCATGAGGAGAAGGCGCAGAAGCCCTGCGTTTGGGATCCTCCCACACCTCAAGAGACAAATTTCTTTTCATTTAGATATTTTTCCGAGTTCTGTGAATTGGTCTGGTGAATTACTGAACCCATGGAGGTCATGGGAACCTTCCAGGCTTGTAGCGAGTTCATCTGACAGGAGATCAGTCTTGTTGTAGAACTTTATTAACCCTTTAACTTGTGGGGTCTATCATAACTCTGTCTGGTTGACAGTTTTTGTCTTTGAGCACTTTGACTATGTTACCCTACCTGCCTCTGGCCTCCATTGTTTCTGCTAATCTTATTGGGACACATTTTTCTCTTAGTTTCAAGATTTTTGTCATCTTTGACTTTCATATTTTTTATCATGATGTATCTATTCATAGATTTCTGTTTTTATCCTATTTTGAGTTTAATTTCTTGGATGTACAGGACACTATTTTCCAACACATTTGGGACTTTTTTTCTTTGATAATTTTTCTGTTCATTTCTCTCTCTTCTCGTTCCAGTTATCCTGTTGATGTGTTTGATGCTGTCCCCATTTCCCTGAGGTACTCTTCATTTTTATTCATTCCTTTTGCTCCCTGTTCTTCAGCTGACATAATTTCTATTGATTCACCTTCAAGTTCACTAACTTCTTTCTTCTGCTAGTTCACATATGCTGTTGAGTCTCTAGTAAATTTAATAGACTTTATTTTTAGAGCAGTTTGAGGTTCCCAGCAAAATTGAGCAGAAAGTACAGAGATTTCCCATGTATCTGCTACCCCACTCACGCACAGCCTCCCTAACAACAACCCTACACCAGAGTGGTACATTTGTTAGAACTGGTGAACCTGCATTGACATATCATTATTAACCAAAGCCCGTAGCTTGTACTAGGGTTCTCTCTTGCTGTTATACATTCCATAGTTTGACAAATGTCCAATGATATGTATCCACCATTATAGTATCATACAGAACAGTTTCACTGCCCCAAAAATCATCTGCCTATTCATCCTTCCATCCTACCTAACCCTTGACAGCTGCATGATTTTCCCTTTTCCAGAAGGTCGTATGCTTGGAATCATAATATGTAGCTTTTTTAGATAGGTTTCCTTCTCCCAAGTATGCATTTAAGATTTCTCTGTATCTTTTCATGGCTTGACACCTCATTTATTTTAGAGCCAAATCACATTCCATTGTCTAGATGTATCACAATTTATTTATCCATTCATCTAACTGAAGGATGTCCTGGTTCCTTCCAAGTTGTGGCAACTATGAATAAAGCTACTATAAACATCTGTGTGCAGACTTTTGTGTGGACATAAGGTTTCAACTCATTTGGGTAAATACCAAGGAGTACAATTGCTGGATGTGATAAAAAATATACATACATATGTATGTATGTATGTATATATATATATACACACACACACACACATATATATATGTGTGTGTGTTATACAATGCTTAGTTTTCTAAGAAACTGCCAAACCGTCTTCCAGAGTGGCTATACCACTTTGCACTGCCACCAGCTATTAATGAGAGTTCCTGAGGTACCTCGTCTTCATCACCATTTGGCGCCGTTGGCGTGCTGTGTTTTAGCCATTCTAATAGGTGTGCGGTGGTATCTCTCATTTCTTTAATTTGCCTTTCCCTGTTGATATGTGATGATGAGCATCTTTTCATAGGTTTATTTGCCACCAATATAGCTCCTTTCCTGAGGCATCTGTTCATATCTTTGGCCCTTTTAAAAAAAATCAAGTTGCTCATTTTCTTATTGCTGACTTCTTGGGTAATAGTCCTTTATCAGAATGTGAGTCTGTGACTTGTCTTCTCACTCTCTCGATTTAGTGAATTTTTAATCTGTTATTTTTAAACTCCAAGACTTCCATTTACTCCCTTTTTTACCATTTTTATCACTTCACTGATGTCCTCTATGCAATGCAACACTGTCGTCATACCTTCCTTTACTTCGATAATCACGCTTTCCTTTAGTTCTGTGGACATATTTATAGTGGCTATTTTGGAGTCTCTTTCTGTTAAATCCAACATCTTGTCTCTCACAGGCAGCTTCTGCAGCCTGCTTTTTTTCTGGTGTGTGGATCATACTTTCCTGTTCCATTGCATGCCTCGTAATTTTTTTGTTGTTGTTGGAAACTGAACACTTTCGATAACGTCCTGCCACTGCTCAGGACACAGGCCCCCCAGTTGTTATTGTTCCTTGCCTGTGTAGCAAGGAACCGGCTGGATTACAGTCACCCTCGGGTGACTGTGGTATTCACAGGGACTCCTTCCTCTCTTTCACTGACCACACCCAGCTATTAAACTCTCCTAATTTCCAGATGACTGCCCTATTGTTTTCAACAGTGCACTTGGGCATAAATTGCTCCACAAATGAACTCCGTCAGTGTGTGGCTCCTTTGAAGGCGTAGTTACTGAAGTCAGTGTCGTGTTTGCTCTGACCTCGGGAGGGCTCCTGCCCAGCTCGTACTCCTCTGTTCTGTCCTGCAAACTAGCCGGTCTACAGTCTAGGCTGTTTGTGAAATTGATGAATCGCCTGTCAGTTGCCTTTAACCACGATCTCCACTGCTCTAGCAAGCACCTTTATGCGTGAACTGTTGCAGCCTGTGTTGTAAATGAAACTAGTCCCTCCATGAAGAGATGAGCTGTTTTTACAATTGCTGCTGCTCCCATCCTCCCCCCTCCCCCGGGGCAAAATATCAGAGCCAGGGCCCTGGAACTGGGAGTGCCATAATGGCAAGTTGCTCTGAGTGACATTTTTGCTCGAGGAGCACAGCACTCTCTGCAAGGGGGCGGGCAGCAGCCCCCTGAGGTCCTCCTGGCTTGCCGGTCTGGTGTGGGACCACAGCCTCAACAGCAGGGACAAAGACAGTGCAGTTTCCAACGTTCTCATCACACCTTTCCCAGGGTCAAGTCCCTATTCTGCGAGCAGGGATTAGGCAAAACAGGGAAGCCCCCACCTTTTGACCATACTTGCCAAGACTAAGCCTCAGCAACTGGTAGCTGGGAGGTTGGAAACACGGAGTTCCTGCTCCTCCCAGAAAGAGAGCCCTCCACTTGGAGCTGGGTTGGTGGCCCGCCACTGTCTGGAGTAGGGGCTTCACTTTGCCGAGCTTGTGGGATGAGGGAGAGGGCACTCTTGTTTCAGATAGATTTTCAGAAATCAGAAAGATTTTCTCAAGATGTTTCTTCATTTACTGTTTGAACTCAGGACCATTTCCAGAGGCTTTAAATGTTTATTTGTTTTTTAATCATTTTTACCAGTTTCTCTGGGGAGCAGGTGCATAGAGTTCCACACACTGTCATTCCAGAAATTGGTCTCCTCTCCCATATCCTCACCTGCTGTCCTCTGGGCAAGAGCCATCATTCCCTGCCTTGCACTCACAAAACTCTTCCTTTATAACTTCCGTGTTAGCCATCTCTAACGCCATCGTGCATCATCTCATGCCGTCAAAGCTTAAGGCTTTCATCCAACCACTAATGAAAATGTTAGGCTGCACTAGTAGAAATTCCAAAACCCTCCTGAAGCCAAAATTCTCACCTGGCATTCAAGGGTTCGAAGTAGGGGTGTGTGTGTGTAGGACTGGGACTTGAAGGCAAGAGTTCTAGTCCTTTTGGGCTGCTATTATAAAAAGATCACAGACTGGGTGGCTTATAATCCACAATTTTACTTCTCCCAGTTCTGGAGGCTGGAAGGCCAAGACCAAGGTGTCAGTATACTGGGGTCCCAGTGAGATCTATCTTCTGGACCACCGACTCCGTTTCTCAGTGTCCTCCCATGGTGAAAGTTGGGGGCTAACTTTGTGGGTTTTTGGGGTTTTTGTTTTTTTAACAAGAGCACTAACCCCATCCATGAGAGTACCACCACCCACATGACCTTCCTAGCCCCCCCAGCACGTCCTAACCCTTGGGGTTATCACCTTGGGGATTAGGATTTTGACCTATGATTTCAAGGGTGGGAGGAGGACAATTTCAGATCTTCTACTCACATCTCTAGTTTTATTATTTCTACTTGACACATAGGCCACATTATGAAATTGATGTTTCCCAAGGTATGTTCTGGGAAATGCTAGATGACATAGAAAAAAAAAAATTCCTCGCTTAGTAATTTTTAGGTTACATAAAAATAATTCCAGAGGAAGTTTGGCTCTGATCTCACAAGATACAGGAGTAAGATTCAAAGAACAAGTCTAGCATTCATTACACTAAAACTGATGAGGGAACAAAAGGCAAGCTGGGGACAAAGCAGAAGCTGACACCCTGAACCCCACCCCCCCCAGATATATGCGACATTCTCAGGCATTCCTGGCTGCCCTGAAGGAAAAACAAATAGTTAACTTGTAGAGACCACAATCCTACAAGACCTGAGTCTCCCTCCATTTACAAATGTCCTAGTGATTGACAAGGAAGTGGCTTTCTTATCAATAACCTAACTTCCAAAGACCCATAACTCAGTTCTTGAAGCCCTAACATCATCTTCCCCTCCCTAAAACGGAGGGAGGAGGGAGGCTGAGGCAGAGGGAAATGTAAATAAAGTTAAATTTCTTCTAAACCTAAAGCTCATTGATAAGGACATGTGATAGCAGGAGTGTGACATTCCCCCAGGAAGCTCCCAACTATCTCACTG
Organism: Mellivora capensis; assembly: GCA_004024625.1. Lineage (NCBI taxonomy): Eukaryota > Metazoa > Chordata > Mammalia > Carnivora > Mustelidae > Mellivora > Mellivora capensis. The sequence goes on from PISX010014634.1 coordinate 48,601, forward strand.
TTAATGCCTTGCTAAAAGGAAAACAACCTTAACCTGACAAACAGCAAAGCCTCCTGTATTCTGTGTGTCTTCTTCTTTCAAACACTCCCTTTTCCTTACCTCCCCCAACCCCATAGTATATAACCCGCCACCCTTCACAGCCCCAGTGCAGCAGCTCTTTCCGCCCACGCGTCCTGTCCCCATGCTTTAATAAACCACCATTTTGCACCAAAGATGTGTCAAGAATTTTTCTTGGTCATCGGCTCTGGACCTCACCCCACTGAACCTCACTTATATTCTAAAACTTCATCAAAACCAAATATGGGGGTGCCTGGGTGGCTCAGTGGGTTAGGCCTCTGCCTTCGGCTCAGGTCATGATCCCAGGGTCCTGGGATGGAGCCCCGCATCGGGCTCTCTGCTCAGTGAGGGGCCTGCTTCCCCTCCCCCCTCTGCCTGCCTCTTTGCCTACTTGTGATCTCTCTTTCTGTCAAATAAATAAATAAAATCTTAAAAAAAAAAAAAACAAATATGAACAAGTAATAGTATCCCCATTTCATGGACAAAGAAGCTGATCCAAGGAGATGGGAACTATACTAGGCTTGAACAGTGGACTTCCCAAATTCCCAAATTCATGTCCACCTGGAACCTCAGAATATAACCCAATTTGGAGATGGTGTCTTTGCGATATGGTTGAGATGAGGTCATAATGCATTAAGGTGATCTTAATTCAAAGACCAGTATTCGTACAAAAAGAGGGAAATTTGGACACAACCACAGGAGAGAAGGAAGGCCATGTGAAGACAGAGGGACCCCGAGCTACACAAGGAGAAGGCTGTGTAATGACAGAGTCAGAGATGCAGTCACACACCTACTTACAAGCTAGGGAATATCAAGGATTTCCAAAAGTTAGGGAGAGAGGAACGGAACGGCACCTTCTCTGGACCCTGAGGGAGCTTGGCCCTGTCAACACCTTGAGCTTGGACTTGCAGCCTCCAGAATGGGGAGAGAAAATATTTGTTATTTCAAGCTGCCAAGTTTCCTAAGCAGCCTTAGGAAACTGACACAGTAACTATCTAAATAAATTGCAAATATTTACTATTGTTTTAAAAACAATAACAGCAAAGCAATATTGAATTGTAACTGCCCCTACCGTTTTTTGGCCTAAAAAATACAGTGGATTTAGAGGCGTCCAAATCACAGGCACCCACTTATTACCAGTGGCTCTTTAAGTGTCATCTCCGAAAGAATTGTTGAGTATTCGCTTCTTGTGAGTTAAATGCTCGTGAATTTGGAGTAAAATCTTCTCTTCCTACTCCAGATTAATTTTTTTAAAGGTTTTATTTATTTATTTGACAGACAGAGAGAGATCACGAGTAGGCAGAGAGGCAGGCAGAGAGCCCAATGCGGGGCTCGATCCCAGGACCCTGAGACCATGACCTGAGCCGAAGGCAGAGGCCCAACCCAGTGAGCCACCTAGGCGCCCCTCCAGATCAATTTAAAAATTTTTATCAAAAACTCATTGAGCATTTTTTGAGATGTTTCTGCATTCGACAAATTAATTTTTTCTTTCTTATTTTCTGGCATGTTGCTAGTTCAACGGGTTCTGAAAATAAGGTCTTTTAATTAACTAATCCTTCAGAAACAACATATGGTTACCAGATTAAAGATTAAAACATGGACAGAGATTGGTCTTTGTCAAAGGACTATTAGCTTGCCTTTTCCTATCCTCACACTATCACAAATGAATCTCATGACCCACAGCTGGGCACTGAGAAGGAAACTTCCTGATCATTTACTGAGCCTACCTCCCTTTTAGAAAGATATTCCTCTGGGGCACCTGGGTGGCTCAGTGGGTTAAGCCTCTCTCTGCCTTCGGCTCAGGTCATGGTCTCAAGGTCATGGTCTCGGGTTCCTGGGATCCAGCCCCGCATCAGGCTCTCTGATCAGCAGGGAGCCTGCTTCCTCCTCTCTCTCTGCCTGCTTGTGATCTCTCTCTCTCTGTCAAATAAGTAAATAAAATCTTTAAAAAATTAATTTTAAAAAAATACGGTTATAGAAAGATATTCCTCTGGAGATTGTGATTCTGCTGGGAGAGAGGGGACAGAAAGGGAAGGAATCTTTTAAAGACAACATTAGACGCCCCCCCCCCAAAGGAAAAGATCTTCTTTAAAACTGTGCCTTGTCTCAAAGGCATAGGCATATCTCCGTTACCCTTATTTTTGGTAGCTGTGGTGGCTAGTTGTTTTTTGAAGGGAAACTCAGCAACAGTCTCTGCTTAAGGAAGCACTCAGATTTTATATACTGTAGGGGAAGGAATAGGTAGGTACAGCAATGGGTTAGGGTTAGGGTTAGGGTACAAGCAGGGCTTGAGTAAATATAGTAGTTTGGTGAAAACTCCCTTTACTCATTTCAGAAGCACTCTGGGGTTTTTCCTATCTTCTACTATAGAAATGTATTTTTTTTCTAAAGATTTTGGTTATTTATTTGACAGACAGAGACCACAAGTAGGCAGAGAGGCAGGCAGAGAGAGAGGGGGAAGCAGGCTCCCCGCCGAGCAGAGAGCCCGATGTGGGGCTCGATCCCAGGACCCAGAGACCGTGACCCAAGCCGAAGGCAGAGGCTTTAACCCACTGAGCCACCCAGGTGGCCCTCTACATTCTACTATAGACAAAATCTCCCTCCCTAAACTCGTACCCAAAAGATTCAACAGCTTGCCTACCTCTGAAGAGCTACCCTCCACAACCAAAAAAAATCCTTCTTTTCCATTTGTCGCCTGGGCACCCGAAGACTTATAAAATAGATAATCTCTTCTAGATCTATTTACACAGGTCTCTGTGTCTAACTGACAAGTCGAGTTAATGTTTTGATAAAAGGCACAGGGAGCTGTGTGATTTTTTGTTGTTGTTTTTGTTATTAAGAAAGAACGCTGAAGGATGGGCTTGGTTTAAATCCATCCCAGAGGCTTTGGACTCCTGGCCTACTCACAAAACTAATCAAGTCTAATGCGAGCCTCCCTGTCATGAACGGTCATCGTGCTCCCCTTCCACCCCAGCCCTTTGCGGGCCATGAATCGGTTGTGTGGTGGGCAGACTGATGGCCCAAAGGTACCCACATCTTGGTCCATAGAACCTGGGTGACTTTGTCACCCAGGAATGCATGTGGCCTCCAGAAGCTGGAAAAGACAAGGAAACCATCATTCCTAGAGTCATATTTTTGGCCCACTGAGATGTTTTGCACTTCTGGCCTCCAAAACTATTAGACAACAAATGGGGGCTATTTTAAGCCACTAGGTGTGTGGTCTTTTGTCACAACATCACATCAAAACCTGATACGGTTGGGAAGTTGTGATTATAAAAAAGAAAAGGAGGAGGAATGGTAGAAGGAAAAAGACAAGCAGGCCCTGGAGCCTCTCCTGTCTCAGCCCCGCAAAGGTGTTGGTGGCTTAGGTCAACCTACTTTATAAAATAGCTTTCCTTGGAAAGACCCAGAAGGGAGTCCAAAGGCCAGGCTGTGGGCTCCGCACACGGGAACCAGGCCTGGCAGAAAGCCCTCACTGATTGATGGATGGTTCTTTAGTGTTTCCCAAGCTCACCAGTTTCTTTTTTTACTGCCATCCTAGATTCACCCTCTCCCCGTGTGCCCCTCATAGCCTCACACTCAACCCTGTCTCAAGAACACCCTTTGCTTTAAAAAAAAAAAAAAAAAAAAAAAAAAGGTTAAATAAGACTTCTTCCTATAAACCCAAGTCTCAGATAGAGAGTAAAAAGAATAATTAAGAGAAAAGCAAGAGCATCATTCATTGTGTGGAAAGCAAGCCCGGGAGGGCAGCAAATCCTGGGACTTCGTGGCGACCTGACAACAACATCATGGTCGCCAGAGAGCTAAGGAAAGGGAAATGGCTTCCTCAGGGAGCATTTTTTTTTTAAATTTTTTTTTTTATTTCTTTTCAGCGTAACAGAATTCATAGTTTTACACCACACCCAGTGCTCCATGCAATGCGTGCCCTCCACAATACCCACCACCTGGCTCCCCCAACCTCCCA
>PISX010014635.1:0-52316 GCA_004024625.1 Mellivora capensis
GGGAGGGTCCCAGCCCCTCCTGCACGCCAAGCGCCCTTAGGAGGTCTCCTCGTGGCTCAAGGACCAAGACCTGGTTTCTCCACCGCACTCCCTCTTGCTCAGCGCCAGGGGTGTCTGTCCTCCGTGGGGGACTTACTGGCTTGCCAAATTTCTGTTGAAAAATCTCCAGTGAGACTTATGGGTCTTACTTTGTAAATTAAGAACTTCTTTTGTTTTGCTGCTTTTAAGCGCCTTATGACGCCTGAGTGGCTCAGTTGGTTAAGATTTGCTCTTTATCACTATATTTAACAAATTTAATTATACTCTGTCTTGATGTTGGCTTGCTTTTGTTGATTTTGATGGGAGTTCTCTGTGCCTCCTGGGTCTGGATGTCTGTTTTCTTCCCCAGATTAGGGAATTTTTCTACCTATTATTTCATTAAATAAACTTTCTGTCTCCTTTTCTCTCTCTTTTTCTAGGACTTCTTGATACAAATGCTAATACATTTGACGGGGACACTGAATTTCCTAAGTCTATTCTCACATTCCATATTCTTTCTTTCTTTTATTTAACTTCGTTATTTTCCATTATTTAGTCTTCCATATAACTTATTTGTTCCTTTGCTTCTTCCTGCCTCCTGTTCATTGACCCATGCCTTTTTCCCATCTCATTTATTGCATTCTCATTTCTGACTGAAACTTTTTAAACTTTTATTTCTGTGGTAAGGGTCTCACTTATGTCTTCTATGCTTTTCTCAAGCCCAATGAGTATCCTTAACATTATTGCTTTAAATTCTCATAAGGCATCTGGTGCTTCAGGGAGTGTCTCTGGTGTGTGCTGTGTGCACTCTCTTGTGTTTTGGCTACCCTTTCCTTCAGGTAAGTCATCTGCAGAGGCTCCCCTTGCCTGCTTTGGGCAGTGTTTGGTCCCTCCCCTGAATGTGGTGAATCTTAACTAAGTGTATTTGTGAAATGAGACCTGACACTATTTCCACCAGAACTGAGGTCCTATAGAACTTTGGTAGGGAAAGGTGGTGTGGGTAGGTGTTTGTGCTGGTCTTCTGGGGAAGAGGCTTACCATTCTGGGACTGAGGCAAGCTTGACTGAGAAGGGCAGTCCCACCAGATAATAGAGAGGTGGAGCTAGTGAAAGCAGGTTAGCTAGCCAGTGTCGGCTCTGTGCTGCTTCCTGGAGGTGGCTCTGTGTGTTTATGTTGAAATGCAGGGGGGGGAAATGGCACTTGCCAGCTCCTTTGTACTCTGCCTCTCAGGGATGTTCTCAGAGGAGTGAAGAATCTTCCCATGGTTGTTCCCAGGCATTCTTCAGATTGCTGCTTCCACACTGTCTGCACCCTGGTTGTTTGCCTGCCTTCTCTCCAGAAGCAGTGCAGTGCCCTCCAGCCTCTATCCCATCCAAGCCCATTTGCATTTAAAACTACAGGCCTTAAGCCCTGTTGGTTGCAAGAACTCATGAATGCTACCCCCCTTTTTTCAAGGTAATGGCTCTGGGGAAACATTCTCCTTGTGTATTCCTTGTGTGTTCCTCTCTTTCTCATCTTTCTCCATCACCATGTCTCCATCCCCTCCACAGCACCTGGGATCTGTTTCCCTAAACCCCTAAACCTACCTTCTTTTATGTGGTGTCATCTCTCCGTTTAGTTGTGGATTTGTTTAGTCACCTATCAGGTTGACTTCTGGGGTATTTAGGATAATTTGATAGTTATCTGTTTGTGTTTGTGGAATGAGTGAGCCTAGGGTCCTCCTATTCCACTGCCATCTTCCGCAACCAACAGGTTGGCTTTTTTTCTAGATGTACCAAAGTTTAATTATCCATTAAACTATTGAAGGACATTGTAGTTCCTCAAATTTTGACAATTATGAATAAAACTGGTATAAACATCCTTGTGCTTTTTTTTTTTTTTAATTTTTTTGGTAGATACAAGTTCTCGATTCTGGGTGAATACCGAGGAGTATTAGTATTGTTCCTGGATTGTATGGTAAGAGTTTGTTTAATTTTGTAAGAAACCACCAAACTGTCTTCCAAAGTCACTATACCATTTTTGTAGTCCTATCGATAATGTCTGAGATTTACTGTTGCTACACATACTTGTTAGCATTTAATGTTGTCAGTATTCCAGATATTGACCATTCTGTTTAGAATCTCATTGGCACTTTAATTTGCATTTCCCTAAGAACGTATTATTGTAGGGAATATTTTCCTATGCTTATTTGCCATCTGTAAATCTTCTTTGGTGAGGTGTCTCTTAAAGTCTTTGGCCCACTTTTTAATCAGGTTGTTTGTTTTCTTATTACTGAGTTTTTTAAGAGTTCATTGTATATTTTGGGGGAAAGTCCTCTATCAGATGTATCTTTTGCAAATATGTTCTCCCAGTCTATGGCTTATCTTTTCATTATCTTGACATTGTCTTTCACAGAGCAGGAGTTTATAATTTTAATGAAATCCAGTCCAGCAATTTTTTCTTTTATGGATTGTACCTTTGGTATTATATCTAAAATATCATTGCCAAACCCAAGGTCATTTAGATTTCCTTATGTTACTCTAGGAGTTGTATAGTTTTTGCATTTTGCAGTTAAGTCTGTGATTTACTTTAAATTAATATTAATCATGTGTGTGGGGTCACTGCATTCTCTTCTTCTTCTTTTTTTTTTTTTGCATGTAGATGGACAGTTGTTCTATAGCATTTTTGCTTCATTGTAGCACCTTTAGTTCCTTTGTCAAAGATCAGTTGACTGTATTTAGGTGGGTGTTTCATTGCTATACTACACCATCTTGGTTACTATATGTTATTGGTAGTTTTGAAATCAAGTAGTATCAGTTCTCCAACTTTATTCTTCTTCAATATTGTATTGGTTATTCTGAATCTTTTGCCACTCCATATAAACTTTAGAATCAATTTGTAAATATCTATGAGCTAACTTGCTGGGATCTTCATTGAGATTGCACTGAATTCATAAATCAAATTGGGAAGAAGTGACTACTTAACAATACAAATCTTGCCCCTGAACATAGAATATATCTCTATTTATTTAGTTCTTTGATTTCATTCCTCAGAGTTTTATAGTTTTCCTCATAAAGATATTATACAGATCTTGTTAGATTTATACCTATTTCATTTTCTTTTTCTCATGAAAAATGTTGGTTTTTGTCAAATGTTTTCTCTTCTTCTACTGATATCATCATCTGTTTATTCTTCTTTAGTCTATTGGTATGATGGGTACATTTTGAAATTTTGAATCTTGAATCAACCTTACATGTCTAGAATAAATCCCACTTGTGATATAGATTCTTTTTATACATGTTGGATTCATTTCCCTAATATTTTGTTGAATTTTCATTTATGTCCATGAAAGATACATATCCAGGTTTTCTTTCCTATAATATCTTCATCCAGTTGTATTAGGGTAATGCTGACCTTATAGAATTAGTTAGGAAGTATTCCCTCTGCTTCCGTCTTCTGAAAGAGATTGTAAGAATTTGTCTAATTTCTTCCATAAATATTTCATAAAATTCACCAGTGAACTCATCTGTGCCTAGTGCTGTTTTGCTATTAGTTATTAATTATTGGTTCAATATCTTTAATAGACATAGATCTATTCAGGTTGGCTAGTCTTGAAGGTTGCATCATTCAAGGATTTAGTCCATTTTATCTAGATTATACAAATTTTCATAGTATTTCCTTATTATGCTTTAAATATCCACAGGCTCTGTAATGATGTACCTGCTTTCATTTCTGATGTTAATAATGGTGTCCTCTCCATTGCATGGAGCACTGGGTGTGGTGTAAAACTATGAATTCTGTTACGCTGAAAAGAAATGAAATAAAATAAAAAATAAAAAAAAATAATGGTGCCCTCTCTTTTTTTTCCTCCTTTGTCTGCCTCAATGATTATTAATTTTATTCATCTTTTCAAATAATCCACTTTTGGTTTTGGTGAAATTCTCTATTGATTTCCTATTCTCACTTTCATTGATTTTGGCTCTAATTCCTATTATTTATTTTCTTCTGTTTACTCAGATTTAACTTGCTGTTCTTTATCTACTTTCCTTGGCTGAAAACTTAGATGACTGAATTTAGATCTTTCTTCCTTTCTAATGTATGCATTCAATGCTATAGATTTTCCTCTAAGCCCTGCTTTCACTGCATTTCACATATTTTGATAAGCTGTGTTTTCATTTTATTTAGTTAAAAATATTTTTAAATTTCTTTTGAGATTTCTTCTTTGACCCATGTACCCTTTAGAAGTAGGATATTTGATTTACAAGTGTTTTGAGATTTTCCAGGTATCTTTTTGTTATTTTGTTCTAGTTTAATTCCATTGTGGTGTGAGAACAGACAGTATATGATTTCTAGTCTTTAAAGTTGTTAAAGTGTTTTTGATGGTCCAGAATGTGACCCATCTTGATAAATGTTCCATGTGATCCTGAGAAGAATGTATATTCTGCTGTTGTTGGGTGAAGCAGTATTAGATATCCATTATACTCAACTGATTGGTAGTGTTATTGATTTTCTGCCTATCGGTACTGTCCATTTCTGAGTTATTGAAGTCTCCAACTATGATAGTGGATTCATCTATTTTCCTTGCAGTTCTAGAAGTTTTGGTTTCATGTAGTTTAATGCTACCTTGTTAGGTGCATACTTTATTTTTATGTCTTCTTGAAAAATTAATCTTTTCATCCATATGTGATGACCCTCTTTATCTCTGATAACTTTCTTCAGTCTGAAGTCTGTTCTGTAGGAAATTAATATAGCTACTACTACTTTCTTTTGATTCTTAATAGAATAATATATCTTTTGCCATTTTTTTTGCTTTTAATCCATATGCATCTCCTTAGTTAAAGCGCATTTCTGGGGCATCTAGTTGACTTAGTCATTTAAGCGTCTGACTCTTAATTTCAGTTCAGGTCATGATCTCAGGGCCGTGAGATGAAGGCCTGCACTGGGCTTCACAAAGTGGGTGTGGAACCTTCTTAAGCTTCTCTCTCTTGTTCTGCCCCTTTCCCTATTCTCTTTCTCCCTCTCTATAAAACACAAAGAAACCTTTAAAAAATGCATGTCTTATAGATGACATAAAACTGTCTCTTATTTTCTTTATCTTTTCTCACAATTTCTGTCTTTTAATTGGTAGATTTAGACCATTGATCAAAGTGATTATTGATATAATTAGATTAATATCTACCATATTTGTTATGGTTTTCTATTTGTTACCATTGTTCTTGGATTTTATTTTTGTCTTTAACATGTGTTCTCCTTATTTTGGTTTTACTTGAGCATTTAAAGATTTTTTTTTTTTTTTGACACAGAGAGAGAGAGATCACAGGGAGGCAGAGAGGCAGGCAGAAAGAGAGGGGGAAGCAGGCTCCCTGCTGAGCAGAGAGCCTGATGTGGGGCTCGATCCCAGGACCCTGAGACCATGATCTGAGCTGAAGGCAGAGGCTTAACCCTCTGAGCCACTCAGGTGCCCCTACTTGAGCATTTAATGATTGTATTATCTCTCTTAGCATATCAACTATACATTTTTTAAAATGTGTGTGTCTTGCATGTGTATTTTCCCTAGAATTTGCAAAACTCTAGGGAATAATAAGAAGAAAAATAAATGTTTTGTTTTTACCTTTACTAGTTCCTTTTTTGTGCTTTTACTTTATGTAGAACTGGATTTCTGCCCTATATCATTTTTCTTATCTCTGAAGGACTTCTTTTAGTATTTCTTGCAAGATAGGTCTAGTGGTAACAAATTTTTCCTTGAATTTTTTTGTCTGAGAAAGTATTGCTTCACTTTTGATGGATATTTTCACAGGGTACAGAATTCTAGGTTTGTAGGGTTTTTTAATCTTTCAATACTTTAAACGTTTTACTCCACTCTTTTCTTCCTTGCATGCTTTCTGAGGAGAAGAAGATACAAGTTTTATCTTTGCTTCTTGTAGGTAAGGTGTATTTTTCCCTCTTCTCTTTCAGGAATTAAAAAAAAAGCAACTTTGAATTTCTGTGGTTTAAAAAATGATATGCCTACACTGTGTGTGTGTGCGTGTGTGCATGTGCCTGTATGTGTATGTGTGTGTGTGTGTGTGTGTGTGTGTGTGTGTGTGTTTATCCTGCTTAAAGTTCTCTAGTTTTCCTGGTTTTGTGATTTGGTGTCTGACACTAATTTGGGAGAAATTCGCAGTTCTAATGATCTCAAATATTGCTTCTGTTCCCTCTTATCTTTCTTCTGGTATTTCCTTTATGCATACATTACACCCTTGTCGTTGTCCCACAGTTCTTTGGTATTCTGGGTTTTTTTAGTCTTTTTTTTTTCCTGTTTACTTTTGGAAGTTTTTATTGAGATATTGCCAACCCAGCAATTCTGTCGGCAGCTGTGTCCCATCTAATAACCTCAAATAAGAGATTCCTTATTTCTGTGATAGTATTTCTGACCTTTAGTATTTCCTTTTGGTATTTTCTTAGAATTTCCACCTCTGTGTTCACATTGCCCATCTATTCTTGTGTGCTGTCTACTTTATCCATTAGAGCCATAACACATTATTCATAGTTGTTTTGAATTCCCAATCTTAAAAGCCAACATTCTTTTCATATCTGAATCTGGTACTGATGTTTTCTCTGTCTCTTCAATCTGTGTTTTTTTGCTTTTTAGTACGTCTTATTACTTCTTCTTGATAGTTGGGCATGCCATGCTGAGTAAAAGAAACTTTTGTAAATAGGCCTTTAGTAATGTGGTGGTAAGATTTCAGGGGAGATGAAACATTCTATAGCCATATGACTAGGTCTCAGTCTTTCAGTAAGCCTGTTCCTCTGGCTGTAAACTTCACCAGTGCTTTCCAGTACCCCATCAGTATCCTAGGTGGGGCAGGATGGCTAGATTGAACTGGGGTAGGTATTTTCCTTCTCCCCTGTGTAAGGGTAAATGGCTCTGGAGTAGAATATTTCCCTTTTTTCCACATGGAAGACTAGAGCCAGCTGAGGCTGTTTATTTCCCTTCCCCTAGGTCAGTGAAGCCCTAGTAAAACACCTGCAGGTTAGGTTGTGATTAAATAGTTTTTCCTGGGGGTAGAACTTTTTTAGAACAGAACGGGCTAAGGCATTTCAAAATGGCTCCCTCACTTCCCTTGTAGTATGCGGGAGCGTTTTTTCCTCCAGAGTTTACTGTGAGAACCTAACTGAAGTCTAAAAGGTAATCCCCACGAATGTGTGGGTTCTCTCCCATTAGTGATGCACCTGGTTTTTTACTCTCAGAGTTGTATATGCTGAGCCTCCTGCATTTCTTCAAATACAATTCTCGTTTCCCTGCCCTGACACTGGTTCCTGCCCAGATTTCAGTGTGAGTTTCTTTTCTGGTAAGTTATGATTCTCTGTATTCACTTGTTGGTCTTTCCAATTTTGGGGGCAATGGTTTGTCCCGTGACCTCACTTCTATTAGGGGTTTTACAAGAATTCTTAATTTTCCAGATTGTTCAGAATTTTATGTGTTGTTAGGATGGAGTAGTGGCTTCCAAAATTTAGTAATGCTGAGATCTCTGACAAGCACTTCTAAACAGAACTATTTTTACAGAGTTTTACAAAGTTGGCACAGTGACACTAGAGAGGCAGATTAAAGCAATGTTATAACTTGAAGCAATTAGGGTGTTTTGGTTGCAAATAAAAGAAAACTCAAAACTCAAAAGGTCTTTAACAATAAGGACATTTATTACCTCATTTAAGAAGTAGCCTAGAAGAAAGATGATAATTCTAGGGTAGTTTAGTTCAGAAGTTTACAAGGTCATCAGCTGCCCAAGTTCTCTCTTTCTGCCCTGCTGTCTTCAGTAAGTTTTGTCCTCAGACTGTATTAGTGTCATACCTTACTTTTGTAGTAGTGACTCTGCAAGGCGTTACATTTTGAGGGAATTTGTTATAAGAAATTATAAGGAATTATAAGGAATCTCTTTGTATTGTTTCTTATAACCCTATGTGAACCTACAATTCAAAATATAAAGTTTAATTTTAAAAAAGCTGAGACATACAAGTAGCTTAATATTAGACTCTGAATGCTTTTTTTCAGGGTACTGGAACATGTGAATATAGAAACTGGTAGGAAAGGGGCCTAGTGGGACTTAAAGTTTGTATTTTATTTTGCCAGTGATATCATATCATTATGTTAAATTTTGAATTACTAGTGTAACAAAGTATTATAAACTTAATGGCTTAAATAACAGAAATTGTGGAAGTCAGATGTCTGAAATGGGTTTCACTAATTTTTTTTTTTTTTTTCATGATTAAGATACCTGCAGGGCTATATGTTTATGGCTTTTGTGGTAACTATTAGGGAAAATCTGTATCCTTGTTTTTTCCAGCTTCTAGCGATGACTTGCATTCCTTAGCAAGTAATTTCCCCTCCATTTTCAAAGCCAAGATAGTGGCATTTTCAGACATTTCAAGGACTTCAACCCCTTGTTTCTCTTTTACTTAAAGGGAGCAGGATCATCTCATCATCTCGATTGTTAGCTTAACCACACTTGCAAAAATCCCTTTCATGCAGGTTCTAGGAATCAAGGCATTGGACATCTCTTGCAGAAGCATGACTCATAGTCATTTATTGCAGATAACTTCTAAGACAGCTAAAAGAATTGAAGGGTAAAATTGAGTACTTGAAACATTAGGTATTTAAATAAAACTTGTCTTGCAGTTGTTTATAATGGTATAATTTACCTATTCCCCCAAATCTCCCAATCCTAGGCCCACGGCTGGACTTGGATGGAAAAATTTAATGATAGAATTATTTTTGCTCTAGATTGATGGGTCACATCATGGGTATTCTTTCGGTAGTATTCCTGTGGACTTTGTCTGATATTTCACTGTGTCCCAATTTCTGTTGCTGCTTCAGAACTGGAATTATTTCAAGATTTTATTTATTTATTTGCGAGAAAATGAGTGAGAGAGAGAGCATGAGAGAGAAGGTCAGAGGGAGAAGCAGACTCCCCAAGGAGCTGGGAGCCCGATGCGGGACTCGATCCTGGAAGTCCGGGATCATGACCTGAGCCGAAGGCAGTCGCTCAACCACCTGAGCCACCCAGGCGCCCCAGAACTGGAATTATTTCAAAGACTGCAAACATGCAGATGTGCACAACCATGTGTTAAATGGTGTCTAATTTTTGCTGCCTCTTTTCAAACAAGCAAGATCGAGTGGTGGTCTGTCTTGTATGATACTGTTGTATTGAAAAGCCTGGGGTTCTTTAATTCTCACTGGCTTGTTTACTCTGAAGATTCATTTAGAAAAGTAGGTGCTGATTGCAAGGGATTCATCTGTTCTACTTTGCCTGGGGTAGATATTAATATCAAAATTGAAAACATTCTTGTGCAGCACAAAATTTACTATAATCGTTCAAAGTGGAAAACGATTCCATATGACTTCTGCATTTCTTTTGTCTTGAGCCAGGGAAAAATAATTTTGCTGAAGTTTTTCATAAACAGCCTGTCATCTATTCTTCTTTTTCATCTCTGAAGGTGAAATATCCATAGATACAATTGTCAACAATTTTCTTTAAATGTTTATACAAAGGACTGATACACCCAGATTTATAGTTAAGGACATATTTTAACTACAGGGTAAGGGATATGTAATTTGTGGAATAAGAATGACTTGTATTAATATTTGTATTAATCTTTGTAAGATTTTCATAGTATTTTCCTATTTAAGTGAGATTAGAGTTTATATGAAATTGTCCTTGGATACTGCTGAACAGGACAGATATTATTAGTTAAAGCAATATAAGCATACAGTGTATTTACTTACTGAGTCTGTTGAGTACAAAGAACTTCCACAGAGATATTTCACCTGATCAGAAAATGTGAAACGCCACCAAACTAATTTGATTTGCTCCATGGCTTAACCAACTATACTGTCATTTCATGAAATTTTAACAAAGTTAACAATAAATTGTAAATGAGTTCAGTCTTATTACTTGCTACAGAGTAGCAAAAAGAGGTAGAAATATGAAATGGAAAGCCAGTGAAATTAACATTTAAAGCAGCAATCAATGAAAGTATCATTTAGAATCTCAATATAGGGTAGGCTCCTAGACATGGAATTCATAAAGCAGAACTTCTAAAATTTTGGCTACAATTTCTGTTGTACTTGAAGGCAGCACTGATTCCTACTTGCTGACACTGTTTTAAATTCTCTTTTCAAAAGCTGAATAGTAATGATTACCTTACCACCATTACTTTGTAACTATTTGACATGATTTATCCCTGAATGTCAAAGAGATTTACTATAATACCTTATTATAAATTTAGTAATTCCTTAGCATCCTTGGGATAATGTGGAGTTTTCTTACAGTCAAGTGTAATGTGAATGACAGAGACAAAATGAAAATTCACTTCTTTGTTTTTAGGCCCCAAATATCTGTGCTAAGACGCATATTCTCTTTTGGACAGTGCAAGAATTAGCTGACCACTACTAGACTGTGAAATGTTTCTGTACCTGCAGGAGGCTATGTTTTGTAACTAAGTTTACTACAGAGAGCTTTTTTAGAGGAAACATAAACCATAGTGAAGGAACACTAGAAACTACCTGTCTAGAGTTGCTGAAAGAATCGGGAATTGGAAAACAGAGATGTGGAAAACTGATAGTTGCTTTTTGACATTTGAATGGTTATAACATCTAGCTCCTGAAGTTCTAACATACGGAATTAACGTGAAACGTGCTTCAGTCTAACATCAAGGCTTAGAAAATTCAAAGTATCCATTGATCGACTCTCTTGCCTTATAGGTGTGAGTTCCCCATCTCTCAAGTGTTAACTGCAAGCTGAATTGCCGTTTTCTCCATATGTTGCTGAAAGAATTGCCTGTGTTGTGCAGAAGACTAGATGACAGGAATATGATCTTATTCCTCTTTATATTTCTATGATGACTTAGCCTAACAAAGGGAGAGACTGAGGTATCTAACTGCCCAGTGAAGAGTAGAATAGTCTGATCCCCCATGAAAGAAGACTATGCAGATTCACAACAGGAAAATCTAATTGAAGTCAGTGAGAATCGTCCCTAATTATTCCTGGCATATTATTCTCTGTTTGCTTGCAAATAGCAGAAATATACATTCTAGGCCATAAATACAACTCATTATGTTGATCTTTCTTCTGTAATATATACTCTTAAAAACTTTAATTTTTGATATCTTTCTCTTCTACAAACCACATAGCAATTCTTTAGGAATCTTACTCTTCTGAGCTTTAGATGTGCGTTGGTAACTTGTAGCTAAATCAGAATAATGATGGAAGTAGTTCAGTGCTGTTATTTTTGTTTGGGAGAACATCCTGGATTTGTTCCACCGGCACCATCCTCAGGAGACTCTGATTGTTTTGCCTGGTCCTTGAATTCTAGTGAAATGTACACATTGGTCTTACTCTCCCCAACATGGCAGAGCTACCATGGAGTTCATAAATTTCCTAATTTCTCTATGAATTCCAGGAGGAATATAGACAGTGGTAAGATTTCTTAGTAGTACTACATAATAATGATATTAGGTACATAGGTCTAAGGAGGGGAAAACAAAGCGCAAGTTCTGGAGTTGAGATACTAACTAGTGTTTCTTCAATGAGATATATCGCTTTTATTTATTCTATTCTATAGTTTCCTACTTCAGTTTCTTCCTTTTCCCACTGATTGATTTTTCCCTTAGTATCTGGCCAAAATGAGAGATTATCTCCTATGACCCAATCCAGATTAAATCTTAAAACAGACAGACACGATGAGGTCAAATAAACATTTGAATTTTGGGTACATATCCTCTGGATTTATATTATAGACTTTATCTGAAAGATTGAGAAGCATTCTTCAGTTTAATGAATTGAATATGATTGGGCTCTGGATTAAATCACTCTGTGTCATTCAGCCAGAAGATCAACTTATTACTGCACCTGGTTCCATTTAAATATTTTATGAGACACAAAACTGGGGAAATGTGAAGCTGCTACCATAAGAGTAGAAGCCAAACACCTCCAGAGGTTATTTTATGCAGCACTGTGCCACTCTGTACAATGAAAAATGGCATCGAGAACTATAAAAGTATTTCAATAGAGAAAATAATGTAAAATAGAAAAAAACAAAGAGGACATTGACTGACATACTCTTTTAGTTGTGTGAATATAAGTCTAAAGACATAAACATAAACATGAGCATAAATCTAAAGACATAAGAAAAGCAGGTTGAACAGTTTTATCTATACTTCCACATGAACACCTCTTAATATCTTGAGGTCTTCAAGCAATGAATTTTGAAACTTAAAAATTTTAGAAGTAAGTTTTGCTGTTGCATTAATTGAAAAAAACACTGTAAACATCATATAAATGAGCACAACTGGATCCTCAATTACTAATATCAGACATCAACAGTTATAGACTACAAGGAAATCAAATCACCATTCTTGTCTACATCTCTTCTTTGTTTTATTCTCTTGAGAACTTTTTTCTGGTTCAGTTAATCTTGATGTGACCAAAAGAATTGCTGGAAGTATATGCTTGATGGATGGCCTCATGGTGCAAAATTAGTTTACCTTTCTTTCTAAACCCTTACATATAGAGCATTTTTCTTTCCTACCTTCGTGAGTACCGTGCAATAAATAAGTGGGCCTGTTAAAGCAATGATAACGTTTAAAGGATATATTGACATACTTTATTTCAAAGTGCTATGGATTTTGTTCTTGGTAAATCTAAGTTTTGAAACTTTAACTGTTCTCTTATGCCCCAAATAAAGTGTGACTTTGCTGAGAAAAAGAATAAAACCCTTATCCCAACAGCTAATGCACAAGAGTTTCACTTATAGCCAAGGAACATCTATCTATCTACAGAACTGATCCCTCTCTTCTTCTTTAGTCATTGCTAAGTTCTGGATGTGGTAAGGTGATTAAGAACCCTCTTTGTATGAAAAATGATCTTTAACATATGTCGCATGTTCCTACTGAGACAAGTTGAAGGTAGCTAAGCAAGTTCTGGCATTCCTGCCTTGGCTGTTTGGTGAAATCCAAGGGAGTTCCTCAGCTCTTAGGGAAAGTTGTCTGTTTGGTGAGGTCCAACTAACCTGTTAAACACAGCAGACATAATGCTTCAGTCTGACCATGATTTTAAGGGTTCATTAAAATGTTTTAAACTTAAAAATTGTATTAGAAAAAAAGCTTTTAGTGAAAGAAAATGTTTTATGTTTTAATATATTTGTTTTATGCAAATGCACTTTAAAAATCTAATTGTAATATTTTTATGGAGGAAGAAACCTAGAAATGCAAAAGTGCCTAAGACCCATGAAAGTCTTAATGTTTCCCTGCTCCCTTAGATCTATAAACATAATGAAAGAGAGCAAGGACAGAAAAAAAATGTTCTGTGTAATGGTATAATGTTACGTTTTTTAGATTCTGGACATTCCAAAAATAAATTTCAGCCCATTTATCAATCATTCACTAAATTACTAATTACTTTCAAGCTGAAGTGAGAGCTATAATGTGAATATATTCCAGCATGTTTCAGTTGGGGGTCCAAAGATTGTTGTTTGCTGCATTCAAGAGAAAATTACTGTTCCACGGGACCCTGTTTTTGTCAGTCAGTTACTCAGAGACAGTACTAGTTCTCTACTTCATTGCCTCCCCAGGTTGGATGATCTGTGATGATATGATTGTTTGCAATGTATTGCCCAAATCTTTCATCTGAATGTAGCACCTGGTCCCTCTTCAATATTTTATGGAACAGAAAACTCATGAATAAAGCCAGAACAACTACCCCTAGCAGATGCCAAATTCTTCCTAAGGTCGTTATATGTACCTACATATGGATTTCTCCATGGTGTTTCCTGATACTATCTTGTTGACGGCAGAACTTTGAATTGGGTATAAAAAAGCCCTGATTCTTGCCTCCTGTCTCTGCTGTCCCCTAAGTTTTTTTACCTTGAACTGGAGACACATTCCATCTTGGATTTCATGTGTTCAATTAAAAAACAAACAAACAAATAAGCAAAACAGTAATGATTCCTGGGATCTTTTCTACCTCTAAGTGTCAGGAATGCCATAAAACTATTATGTTGTTTTTTATCGTGTTTTTATGAGAAGTGCTTCTTTTGCCATCTGGGTTCTGAACTACAAATCAGCAATTGCTAGGATCTCCTACTGAAGATGAACCCTGGAAATTGTCCACAGATAAATATATAACATATGAATAAAACATCCAAGCTGTAGCATACCTGCCCACATTTTTGGAGGCTCCTTTATAATAGCTATATGTCAATGTTGCATAGCTCACATCCATGGGAAGTTTAGATATTACCCTTAAATAAGAATTTCACTCTGAGTTAACTTGACCTTGATCTGTGCAACTTCATGGAGGTTAAGCTGCCTTTTGTCATTGGCTTTTTGACTATTTGATTTACTAGGAAAGATAGAAGAAATCAGGAGGGTGGTTTTAAGCTTCTAATAATGAGGAAGGTTGTTAACTATTTATAGCCTCTCCTTGGTGCTGGCTTGTATGTGGCCTCAATTTCTTAAACTAATGATCTATATCAAGATCTAGGTATCTAGTAATGTGAAAAAAGGTCTTAAATATTGTAAATGTGAATTGCATTTTTATACTGCTTTATTATAAGTTAATTAAGTGTGGTTTTGTTTAATTTTGAAAGGTACACAGCATAAATTGATATATTTGTATATGATTACATCTATAATAAACTGAATAGAGGTATTATTTTCCTTTAATTAAGAAAGAAGTGGCTGAGGGGCACCTGGGTGCCTCAGTGGGTTAAAGCCTCTGCTTTCAGCTCAGGTCATGATCCCAGGGTCCCGGGATTGAGCCCTGCATCAGGCTCTCTGCTCAGCGGGGAGCCTGCTTCCACCTCTCTATCTCTCTGCTGGCCTCTCAGCCTACTTGTGATCTCTGTCTGTCAAATAAATAAAATCTTTTAAAAAAAAAGAGAGAAGTAGCTGAATCATAAGTACGTCCTAATGTACTAGCTAGGTCTTCCAGTACAATGATGAATAGAGAAAAATGGTAATGGATCATCCTTATCTTGTTTCCAACCTCAGGAAAAAACAGACTCATTCAGTAGATTGTTGCAATCAATATTCTATAGATATATATGTTAGAAATGAGGTAGTTGAGCCAGTTCCCTTATATTTCTAGGATGCTGAGAGTTTAAATTGTGAAAGATCATTGAATTTTATCAAATTATTTTTCTGCATTAATAAGATAATTATGACTTTTTCATTGTTTTGTAATGTTGTAAAATGCATTGATGACTTTTTATGCCATGTTTCACACCTAGCTTCATCTGTAAACTGATGTCATATAAAACCAGTTTTTGAAACACTCCTTTCTCACCTACTCAAGACCTCTTTGTGGCAAAATTCCTTGTAGGTGTCTATCTTCTTGGTCTCTAATTTTTGCCTTCCTATTTTTCAACATTTTCTTAAAGTCCTTAACACAAAGAGAATTTGAAAGAATTGTATGGTGAAATCCAGTGTACCCACAATCTATATTCTACCATATTCTTCTATTACTGTTTTTATTATCTATCTGTTAATCTCTCAATTCATCATTTATTTGAGGTGTTTTGATTTAAGTTGGAATCATCAGTACACTTCACCAATAAATACTTCGGCATGTGTATCATCAAAGCTTTCCTTTTTTACCTGGAGGAGAAGATCTAAAATTGGTGTCCTTTCTTGAGTGGCTGAGGAAATTGAAGTTAACCCAAGTTTTGAGCTTTCTTTGTGTAAAGGTTTCCACTTACTCAGTATTTTCAAACAGACCTAGGATTCTGTTTCCATTTCTCATTTCCTCTTGACTTACACTACATATATTTTTGAAATTTATTTTTGTGTATGTGTGGATTCACAAGAGGTTGGAAGGAATAATACAGAAAGATTCCATTTACCCTTCCCTCAGTTTTCCCCAATGATAATATATAACAGTATTCCAGTATTATAATGAAGAAATTAACATTGATAAAATCTACCAATCTTATTCAGATTTCATCAGTTTTTACATGCACTCATTTGTGTGTGTGTATATTTCTACACAGTTTTATCATATGTGCATATTCATGTGGCCACAACCACACTGAAGGCACAGAATGGTTCTGTCATTCCTCATGCTATCTTTAATGGAAAGAGTGGTCTCCTTTCCTTCATCCCTAACACCTGAAAAACACGCATCTGTCTTCCCTTTCTATTATTTTTTTCTATTATTTCCCTTTCTGTTATCCCTTTCTATTATTTTGTCATGTCCAGAATGTTATATAAATGATATCATATAATACATTATCTTTGGGACTGGCTTTTTTTTCTAGTGACCAAAATTCCCTTGATGCAAGTTGTTGGATGTATCTGTTACCTTTCTTGCTAAGTAATATTCCAAAGTATATGTATAACACAGTTTGTTTAACCATTCACTCACTGAAGGATGCTTAGGTTGCTTCCAGTTTGGAGTTATTAGGAATAAAGCTGCATCAAATATTTGTGTGCAGGTTTATGTATGGCTTAAGTTTTTCTCTCTGACTTGTATCCTAATTTACCCCTATCATGGGTCACTACCAACAATAATTAATAATCCTATATTATCTCTCCTCTTAAGATCCTTTTTAAAATTCCCATATCCTTCTGGGTATTGCCTTATTTCTTTGTTACGCCATCATCAGAAAATTACCTTGAGGCAATGGTACCTTCCAAGTACACTACCAGTCAAGCTTTCTCACATGTCCTAGAACAGAAATGTTCAAAGACAAAATTAAAATACTTTAAATATTTGGTTTATTAAATCAATACAAAATACACCAAGAATTGAGAGAAAGACAGGGTAAGCTTGCAAACAATTATGTGGAAGACACACACTCACTGATCTTAGGTAGCACAATGGCCCTTATTTGTCTCATTGTATAAGGGCCACAAATGGCTCTTATTTGTCTCATTAAAATACACCAATCTTGGAGCTACCCTTTATTTATCTCACTGTTTCACCACCATACACCCTACACACTTACACAGAAATAAATTTCACCATACACAAGTCTCCTAGTATCTATATACAAAATGAGTCCTGACTATAAATTTTCCTTATCATTTCTCCCTCTACCATTCCAGTCAACACCTCAATCAAATTTTTCTTTTAAGACTAGCACAATATGAGCTTAAAACATTTCATAGGAGGGGCACCTGGGTGGCTCAGTGGGTTAGGGCCTCTGCCTTCAGCTCGTGTCATGGTTCCAGGGTCCTGGGATTGAGCCCCACATTGGGCTCTCTGCTCAGCAGGGAGCCTGCTTCCTCCCTTCTCTCTCTGCCTGCCTCTCTGCCTACTTGTGATCTGTCTGTCAAATAAATAAATAAATTCTTAAAAAAAAGATTAAAAAAACCCACAAAACATTTCATAGGAAATGTTTCTCTGCCAGAGTTCTCTTTGAAACAGTGAAAGTTCCTTTTCCAAATCTGTTAGTTTCCAAGCATACTTTAGGTCTCCACAATCTGGCCCCTTCTTCTTTCTCAGACTTCTTATTTTTATTTTTTTTTCCCCCTGAGTCAGTCTCTTGTCTGACCATTCCTCAAACACTGCCAGTGAATCCCAGGGATAGTTTCTTTGCTGTTGTAATCTTCTGACTTGAATGCTCTCAGAGCATTTAGTCACAGGGATTTTCACCTCATCTAGGTGTATGCTTTCATATCACTTCCTCAGAGACCATTTTCTTATCTGTGTTATTGAAAAGAGCCAGATTCACCCTTACCACCTGTCATTCTCTATACTTTTTCTGACCATTTCTTCTAAAGAAAACTCAAAATTTTCAAAACTTTCAGAAATAAGAACACAGACATGTTTATGTAACATGTTGTATGTTTTATATGTACATATTATACATGTGTTCTGTATCTACCATGTGTGTGGATCTTGATTTTCTCTCTGCAACTCTGACTTTATCCTCTCCTTTAACCATTAAATTCTGTTGAGATAGGAACACCTAGATTAGTAAAAGAAACGAATCAGATGTTGACTAAAAATAGGTAAAATGCGTGAATAAATGTGAACAGCAAACATAAGATAATCTGGGTTTCCATAATTTAGTCTCTTGCAGATTTATCCCATGATTTTTTCTTTTTTAAGTACCATGTAACAAAGTGCATATTAAGATCTTTACATGTCTGATGTTTTTCAAACGTTGTGAAATACAGGTGAAAGGCATCAAACCAATGAAAACACTTATGCCATGGAACCAAACACACATTACATAGTTTCTAAATCTCTCCTCTATTACTGTTGTATTAAATTGCATTGCAGTTTATAAGATTTTTTTTTTGGTTCATTATCTTAATTTAATCTCCAAAATAATTCTGTGAGTTACAAAGTAAGATTTTTTATATCTTTTTTAATAAACAGATTTGCGGACATTAAGGGCACTATTAAGTAATACCTAATTAGTGGCAGAACTAGGATTTGAATCCCAAATCCTATACTCTTTCAAATATACTACATTGTTTTTTCAAGTTATGCTAGCATGTAGGAAATAGAATTTATTGGTGAATTTTAGCTCATTGATGCTATACATTTTTTTTCTAATAATTGTGCTTAGACTATTTTGAATTACTGTTTCTCACTGAATTAACAGGTATTTAAAGATCTATCCATTTGATCCTATGATTTTTCACTAATTAGTTTTTAATGCTGTTCAATCCTGTTCATGTGAAACTTCAACATTACGTTTTGATTTAAAGTTCTTCTCTTGCTATCATGCCAGAATTGCTTACTTAATTGTAGCTTTGTGAAAGAAACCTTCCCTGGGGTTGTGACAGCCAAAACTGAGGGGGATGCTATCTTATCCGAAAGGGAAATATTGCCTTTGCCTGCAAATTATCTGTTAAAGTTTCTCTGAACATTTCTACTTCTTCTCTGTACAGGTAGGCAGATGTTGCCTTTTTCATGGAGCACATTGGTATGTGCCTCTGAGAACCCTCTTTTTTTTTATGTTTTCCAAGAATGGAAGCTGTAGCTTGGTTATGTTACCTTCTTGATTTACCTCTGTCTTTGTCGGAGAGGTTCCATTCTCCCAGACCTGAGCTTTGAAGGTCCCATAGCTTTTTGGTGGACACCTGCCCCATCACTTTCTTGTAAACTGGGACAAATTGTAGAAACAAGGGATGATTCAGCTTATTCTAGGTCCATCTTACTCCATACCCCACAGAATCAGGTGCTGTGTTGCTCAAGAGATGCGAAATATTTTCACCCTAGTAAAAATAGGGTGGTTTACATATCTCAATAAAGCTATTTTTGAATATTTATCTTTGACATATAAATATTGTATGTAAGGTGTACAACTTGATGTTATGGTATGTGTATACATTGTGAATGAATCATCACAGTGAAGCTAATTAACATTTCTATCACTTCTACATAGTTACCATTTTGTGTGTGTTAAAATTTAAGATATATCTTCATGAATTTCAAATATACAATACAGTAATTTTAAACTCTCTCCATCATGTTGTACATTAGATCTCTAGAACTTACTCATCTTGCTTAACTGAAAATTTGTATTCCTTGTCCAATATCACCCCTTATCCACCCCATTCCCTAAACTCTGACAACCACCATTGTACTCTGGCTCTATGGTTCTAGAATTTGGTTTCAGATTCTACATATAAGTGAGATCATACACTGTTTGCCTTTCTGCATCTTGCTTATTTCTCTTAGCATGATGTTCTCTCCAGTTCCATCGATGTTGTTGCAAATGGCAGGATTTCCTTCTTTTTAAATGTGTATCTGTTGCAAGACTTTTCTTAATGATCCTTCAAAGGCTTGCCTATAGGAATGAAAAACAGTCATATCTGTTCCAATGAAGTATGCTGATGTATAAGGCATTCCAGACTCTCCTATGGGGAAATGGTTTGTCCCCACAACTGGAAGCCCTTACAATGCAGAGGTTCCTTTTTTTTTTTCTAAATTTTTTAAAATTTATTTATTTGTCAGAGAGAGAGGGAGAGAGAGCGAGCACAGGCAGAGGCAGAGGGAGAAGCAGGCTCCCTGTCGAACAAGGAGCCCGATGTGGGACTCGATCCCAGGATGCTGGGATCATGACCTGAGCCGAAGGCAGCCACTTAACCAACTGAGCCACCCAGGCGTCCCCCAGAGGTTCCTTTTTACCCATTATTCATAAGCATAATTCTGGGCTAGGATGTCCTGGTTAGGGAAAAATACCATAAACAATAAATGTGCTGTTATATAAACAACGACAGTTTTAAATACCGTGTTTTGACTTGAAATACAGATGATAAACTTCCTTTTCAAATCACATGGAATTCAACTTGCTGGGTTTATGTTAAGGATTGAAAGATCAAGATAGAAAGTCAGACTAATTGTACTTGGTGATAAAGATGTACCTTGCTTTAGTGGCAACTGATGCAGATAAAGTGTCAGATGTTAGGGTCCGTGATCAAAGGAACGAGACTGATGCAAAGCGAAAGTCAAGCAAAGCTTTATTTTGTGCCAAGCCTCGAAAATCAAACTGACCAGTCGGGGCCGTCTCTTACGAAGAGGCGATGACGACGACCCCGACAAGGTCGCTCCCAAGACGAGGCTGCTCCTGACGAGGCCGCTCTGGATGAGGCCGCTCTTGACCAGGCCGCTCCTGACGAGGCTGCTCTGGACGAGGTGCCTCGGCTGCTGGCAGCGAGGACACTCGCAGTGGCGCCATGGCTCAGGGCAGCGAGGCCATTTGTGGGCGGTGCCGCGGCTGCTGGCGGCAAGGACACTCGCGGCAGTGCTGCGGCTGCTGGCAGTGAGGCCGCTCGTTGCGGTGCCGCAGCTCGGGGTGGCAAGGCCGCTTGTGGCGGCTGCGACGACCAGGACGACCATGACGCTCCCAACGACCATGACGACGTTGCTCCTGATGACTACCCTAACGGTTATTCTAATGGCTATCCTAACAGCTATCCCAATGGCTATCCCAACGGCTATCCTAACAGCTATGCTAATGGCTACTCCTCCTACTACTGTCCCCCCTCCCAGCCTCACAGACTAACCTTTATAGAGGTGGTTGGGCCCCGCCCACACACAGGTGGCCAATGAGATTTCAACTCACCATAGTAAATATATGCACACTCCACTGATTGGATGTTTCCATCCGGTTGGCCCGCCCCTGTATCCAGGGTTTGCAAGTAACTTCCTCTGGAAGGGGTGGGGTCAACCCCAGCCCACAACTAAAGGGCTCCCTCTGGCCAACCAAGCCCCTACATCAGAGATGAAAGAGCTGGCTGGAATGTTTTTACCTATTTAACAAAGATGACATGGAATACAAAATCATACACTGAATCAGCGACTTTGGGAAAGAAAGATAACTGCAGGGAGCTTTGATATCTCAGAGAATCATAGTAAAAATTTGATTTTTTTTTGACAATCCTGTCTTTTGCAGATTCATAAATGAAGTTCATTTTATTTAGTGCCTTGTTGCCATAATGATTTTTTAAGGGTTCAGTGGTTCATTCACACATCCATAATATAAACAAAACAAAATCATGCATGTACATTAATTCAGAAAATTGGAACTTTATAACTTAAAAATTTAAAAATAAACTATTACACAAACAGTAGTTTTTAGGATAATCTAGGAAACAAGTATTGCCAAAGATAGGACTAATTTTTTACTTCAGTTTCCAGGTTGCCTCCAAAAATTTTTGTGGTTTGGGGGTGCCTGGGTGGCTCAGTGGGTTAGAGCCTCTGCCTTCAGCTAGGGGTTCTGGAATCAAGCCCCATGTCAGACTCTCTGCTCAGCGGGGAGCCTGTTTCCCCCTCTCTCTCTGCTTCCCTCTCTGACTACTTATGATCGCTGTCTGTCAAGTAAATGGATAAAATCTTTAAAAAAATAAAATAAAAAATAATTTTTGTGGTTTGAGTAGACTCTGAATAATATAGTAGAAATCAGATCCAGAGAGCCATTCAAAAGAACTGATTTTATGGAATTGGGATGCTCTTCTTAGTCATTGTAGTTTCAAGAGTGATAACATTCGGAAGATATAGAACATTGACTCTCAAGGATTAGAATCAATGAAATTTTCTGAGTTAATCTATAATTTTTCCTGCTTTATTGAGATGTAATTGACATATAGCAGAATGTAAGTGTAAGGCATACAACAGGTTGAGTAACTACAATTACATATTGCAAAATGATTACCACCA
The DNA here is from genome assembly GCA_004024625.1 of Mellivora capensis. Classification (NCBI taxonomy): domain Eukaryota; kingdom Metazoa; phylum Chordata; class Mammalia; order Carnivora; family Mustelidae; genus Mellivora; species Mellivora capensis. The sequence continues at coordinate 22,155 of PISX010014635.1, forward strand.
TAGCATAACATGAGCTAACCCCTCCATTACATCATAAAATTACCATTTCTTTTTATTGGAGACAACATCTTAGATCTAATCTCTTAAAATTTCAAGTATATAATACAGTATTAAGTATAATTACTATACTGTACATTACATCCCCAGAACTTTTTATCTTATAAGTGGAAGTTTGTACACTTTGACTACCATCCCCCCATTTCCTCTACCCTCATGTCCTCTGGTAACCAGCATTCTACTGTTTCTGTAAGTTCAGATTTTTAAGATTCTGCCTATAAATGATATCTTACAGTACTTGCCTTTCACTATCTGACTTCACATAGCATGCCTTCAAGGTTCATCCATGTTGTCCCAAATGGTAGGATTTTCTTCCTATTTGACCAATGCCAAGGAGTTTTTTCCATTTTCTTTTAGACGTTTTATGGTTTCAGATCTTATGTCTTAAATTTATTTTGAATTAATTTCTGTGAGGGTGTAAATAGGGGTCTAATAATATCTGATTATGATTATTCATTTTTGCAAAGTTTTCCCAACACCATTTATTGAAGAGACTATCCTTTCCCCACTGAGTATTATTGGCTCCCTTGTCAAGTATTAGTTGATTATATATATGACAGTTTATTTCTAAGGTATTGATTCTTTTCCATTTGCCTGTCTTCTTTTTATGCCAGTACCATACTCTTTTGATTACTATAACTTTGTAGCATAGCTTGAAATTAGGAAGTGTGATACCCCCACCATTGTTTTTCCTTCTTAAGATTGCTTTGGACAACCATGGTCTTTACAGTTACATACCAATTTTAGAGTTGTTTTTTTTTTTTTTCCTATTTCTGTGAAAAATGCTACTGGAATGCCACTGCATTGAATATATGGATCACTTTGGGTAGTATGCACATTTAAAAAAGATTAATTCTTCTTATCCATAAACATGGGAAATCTTAGAATTTGTTTATGTCATCTTCAATTTCTTTCATTAAAGTTACATAATTTTCATTGTATAGATGTTTCATCTCCTTGGTTAAGTTTATTCCTACGTATTTTTGATGCCATTGTAAATGGGGATATTTTCTTTATTTCTTTTTCAGATGTTTGTTAATGTATATAGAAACACAACTAATTTTGTCTATTGATTTTGTATCCTCAAATTTGCTGAATTAGCTTATTCTTACATTTTTAGTGGTCTTTAAGATTTTCTGTGCATAATTTTATAGATTCTAAAAATAAGACAATTTTACTTCTTCCAATGTGTGTCTTTTATTTCTTTTTCTTGCTTGTGATAGCTATAACTGCCAGTATTATGCTGCATAGGAACAGTAAGAGTGGGCATACCTTTCATTTTCCTGATTTTAAAGGAAAAACTTTCAACCTTTCACCATTGATTATGATGTTAGCGATGGGCTAGTCATATATGGCCTTTATTATGTTGCTATTGATCCCTTCTACACCTAATTTGTTGAGAATTCTTATCATGAAAGGATGTTGAATTTTGTTAAGTGCTTTTTCTGCATTTGAGTTTATCACATAGTTTTTGCTTTTGATTTATTAAGACATATTATACTCAGTTGGCATACGTTGAACCATCCTTGCATCCTAGGGATACATTCCAAAAGTATAATGCTGTCAATAGGTTACTGAATTCAGTTTGCTGATATTTTCTTGAGAGTTTTTGCATTTATAGTCTTAAGGGATATTGACCCATAGTTTTCTTTTATTGTGGTGTCTAGTGGTGCCTGGTATCAACTGCATGGACATGTGGTGGCAACAGGTCCCGGGAAGCATTATGACTCTTTGGTTCAGGTTCCTGGTGTTCACAGCATTGGCCACTGTGTGTTCCTTGGAGAGCACTCTGGGTGTCCACACTGGATGCAAGGGCTGCTGGGTTCCTCAGCAGGGGCACTGGCTAGGGCTGCTGACTAGGGAAAAGGGCAGGAAACATTAGTGGCCAGAGTCATTGTATGCACATGCTCTTTTGTGGAAAGTTGAAGGTATCTGTGTAGTGGAGGAAACAGTTGCAGTCATATGTGTAGTGATGTGGTCAGGCAGGTGGCAAGGGCTAGACCCAACTACAGGTACATTGGCAGCTGCAGAAGCATGCAGGTGCACAGCTACAGGGGCTAGCTGCAGGTGAGTTCGGTGGTATAGGCCAGTGACAGGGGACAGGGCCCGATTTGGTCCCACAAGCAGCTGTAGAGGTCCTGACTGTCAGCAGGCTCTGTGGTGACTGCACAGTTTCCCCCAGGCATATACATACTTGGAGGGCAGTGACAGACATCAGACTGGTGATATGCAAGTACACAGCTGCAGGGGCTAGCCTCAGCATATGCATCGAGTTGAGGTTGACCCATGGGGGTCAGGTGTATCATCTTGCACTGTGCAGCTGTGGAGGCCTAGGCTGGCTACAAGTGCATTTCAGGGGCTCTGGTAGTTCATGGGTTAAGGAGCTGGGAGGACTCCTGTAGGTGGCATGTGGCTCCTGCTGCATGGATACCACTGAAAGCTCCTGCTTTTCCTTCTTTTTTCTTCCTAGCCATCTCTGCATGTTTTGGTTTTATTGGTCTGCATGAGGTAAAACTAAAGTGGGACTCTTGTGTGATCCCCAAAAGGCTGGAGAAGCTGGTCGCTCACTTGGCTCTTTCTTTCCTAGCAAAGGGACTTCTTTCTAATTGGGGAGTTCCCTTTGGCACAGTGCAATGCTGGCTTGGGAGATGCAATGATAGGTAAAATGAAGCTGTTTCCCCCTTTTTTTACATAGTTATTCTTAGATTTTCTGTTCCATTTGTTGTTGAAAATTCTTCTGTACTTCAGAGCTCTCTCAGAGCTATTTTTGTTTGTGAATAGCTGTCTGATTATTGATCCCTGGGGGAGACAGACGGGGGTCTTCTACACCACTGTTCTGGTGATGTCACTATCCTGTCATGATCATTCCTTTTTCATTCCAGCTCCTGTACTGTGTCTAGGGAGAGTCATTATAATTAAAAAAAATATTGTCTGTTAAAATTGAGGCCTCTTTATCTGTAATTCTTCCTAATTTTTTTATCGCTCTCCTCCCTCTCTATTCCCATTTCCTTCCCACCCACCTCCTTCCCTTCCTTCCCTTCTTTCCTGTTCAATGAGAGCAGGAATCTTGTCTGCACTCTTCACTGCTATATTCCACGCAAATAACACACAGTGAGGTACTTCATAATAGGTAAATATGTATCATTTATGCATATATGGAAATAAATTCCATGAGTATATACCTTTCAGATCCCTATTGATGCTCATAATAAATTCTTAACTCACTGAGGATGATTTGACCTCAGGATTGTAAATATATTGCCTTATGTCTTCTTCTGGAAATGTTACCGTCAGGATTGAACATTGAGATCTGTGATCTATTCAGCCTAACATTTGTATATAGTGACTGGTTGACATTCTTTTTTTTCCCCCAAGTGAATATCTATTATTTTTTTTTTTTTTTGGTAAGTGCCAAAATAGTTTCCTTTACCTACAGAATTAACTTGTTACATTAGTTAAGAATCAGTTAAGCATGTGTATGTGACTGGCTACTAATGTGTTAAATTTTTTTATTTTTAGATGAATATCACACTGTTTAGATTACATTAGTTTTATGGTAGGTCTTGAAATCAGGTGGTTGAAGTTTTCTATTACAGCTCTTGTTTATCAAGATTACTTTGGCTACTTGAGATTTTTGTATTTCTATATAAAATTGAATATCATCTTGTCAATTTCTATAAAATATTCTGATGTAATTTTGACTGAAACTACATTGAATCTAGTATAACCAAATTTGGAGAGAATGGATATTATAATAATTTCTGATTTTCCAACACATGAACGTGTTTGATCTTTTTAAGTTTTTAAAAATTTCTCTCATTTACTCAAGTATTTACTCCTAGCTATTTGATGTTATTTGATAATTTTATAAATGTTATCTCTTCTATTTCATCTCTGTTAGTTTTACCTAATACATAGAAAGAAAAACAATTGATTTTCTTGTTGCATGTCGACCTAATTTTTTCTAGTATATCTTTTCTAAGTTTAATGGCATTTTCTTCTACATAACAATGTCTTCTGCAAAAGGACATTTTTACTTTTTCCTTTCTAAACTCTGTGACTTTCATTTAATTATCTTCTAACACAATGTTAAATAGAATTGAGTAATTGATATCCTTGACTTGTTTTTGACCTTTGGGAAATATTCACTATTTCAGCGTTAAATGAATAATACTTGTTATTCTTTTGTTGCTGACACTGACCAGATTGAGGAGGTTGTCTTTTATTTCAGTGTGCTAAGAATATTTTTTTTTAAACCATTAATGAACATTAAGTCTGTGAAGTACTTTTTAATGTATCTGTTGAGGTAAGTATGGATTTTTTTTTAACTCAGCTAAAGCCATCAGTTACTTTGTTTTTTGTATGTTAAGCTAACTTTGTATTCCTGATATGAGATACAACTGGTCATGATGTAATATATTTTTTATATATTATATGGTTAAATTTGTTAATATCTTATTATTTTTATGATTATACTCAAAAGGGATATTAGTCTCTAATTTTTCTTCTAATATCTTCATAATATTTTGTTAAGAGGCTTATGCTTGCTGATAGAACAGCTTGAAAAGTGTTCTCTATTTCCTGAAAACATTTAAAACTGGTATTTTTAAATTTAATGTTTGAATTATACTATTTCAGACTTTATATTTAATAGCATCCAACATATCCTTTTATCATCTCCTACCTCAAATAGAATTGTTTGTCTGGGATCCTGTGGAAAATGTTTTTGATGTATGCCACTCCTCTTACTTTACTTTATTTGGGAACTATGACTAGAGGATGTATCTTTACCACAAACTAATTTCAATTTGGCTTTCCTAAACCCTAATAACCTTGGTAGCCCCTTCTCTCTTGGATACAGGGAAATATCCTATGCATTTCCTTTCCTCCCTCTTTGATTTAGTACCTGCTTTGTGATCCAAAAATGGTAAATGAGATACATATATCCTCTACGTTGATTTTTGGGGGGCAGTGGGGACAGAGGGCCAAGATCAGATTGTGATTTTTACAGTAGCTGAGTGGAGAGTCCACACGTGCAATGAAGAATACTGAGAATATGCAGTTGTGAGGAGCTGACCGGTGGTGGTGCCGGCGATAGTTCCAGCAGTGGCGGCGCACTGAAATTCCTTGCCAGCAGATTGACTGTGACTAGTTCTATTTGGATCTCGACACAACCTGATTTCCTAGATTTTCTCTCAATTCTTTATTCTACTATGGTTCTTTCAATAAATTTCTGCTGGCAGAATCAATTTCTGTTCTTCGTAACCAAAATCATCTGCTCGTATTCTTACCATAGCACGTAGGATGCTGGCCTTCCTATAGCAGACATCATGTATTTGCTACCCTTCCAGAGAAGACTGAGTAACCAGTTTGCTCCAGTTACAGAAGTATGACACATTTGTCTGTGGCCTAATGTTACTCTTCGATTCTAAAATAATTTCTTTGTGCCTGAAATAAAAATTATATACATATGAAATGTATCAGCTAAGGTAGAGCTGCCATGTAACTCTTTATGTTAAAAAAAGCTACAAATGTGTATTTTTTTTACCTTAACGGGGGGGGGGGGGGAAGGAGCTATCATGGAATTCTTACAGAATTCAAGGGTATTTGGAGTGAGGTATTTTTCCACTGAAAGAAAATGATAAATGGAGTTGCAGACAACTCTTATGAAAGTGAAAGACTTCAATGAGATTTTACATTGATAGAGTGCCTCAGGGAGTCAGCTTCCAAAGGTAAAGTCTAGGGTCAGGAATTGATCCTTGGGGAAGCCAGTCTTTAAAGTTTTATAAAGGTCAAAGCATTTCACCTCAGAGTTGTTTCTTAATGGCTATTCTGGATCGTTCTATAGTCAATTTGATTGATTGTGCCATTTGAGGCACCTAAAAAAAAACAAAACAAACAACAAAAAAAAAACCTGCCAAAAATCAGTCAATATGTTGGCTACTTGTAGAAACAACTTAGGAAAAGAAAAATGTCCTTTTTTTTTTATGTTGAATTTCATTTAAAATTTTGTTTTTTTAGTGGAAAATACTTAATCTGTAGCAATCATCTAAAAATAAATCGTTAACACAGTTAAAAAACCAAATGCTGGGGGGAGGGGGTCGGGAAAGGGGGGGTGGGGTAATGGACATTGGGGAGGGTATGTGCTATGGTTAGTGCTGTGAAGTGTGTAAACCTGGCGATTCACAGACATGTACCCCTGGGGATAAAAATATGTTTATAAAAAATAAAAATTAAAAAAAAAACAACAAATGTCAGCACAGTTAACACATATATGTGCAGACGTACACACGCCAAAGTTTTCTATTTGTCTTTCTAATGCCTTTTTTTGCACATCTATCTTTTTGCCCTCCAAAATTGATATTTGTAATGACGGACAGATTAAGCATATTATTGTTTAAGAGCCCATGAAATACTAGGTTTAAGGCAGTGATAACAATAACATTAGAAGACATTTCTCCCTTGGCTCCCTAGTTTTGAAATGACGTAAAATCAACTAGTATCCCCCTAATCATTATAAGATGAAATACAACAAAGTTAGAATAGCAGAAAACAATGTTATCTGAAAGCCAGTCAATAATTGGCTTTTTCACTTCAGCATTTCTTATTAACTATTGGAGAAAATTAGTTACATGCTTGTTAAGAGGCAACTACTCAGTAATTATATAAACTTGAACAGGTTGGTTAATACCTCTGAACCTCAGATTCTTCAGTTTCTAGGTGATAACTTTATCTGTAAGACTTAGTAATACAAGCACCTCCTAGGATGGCTGTGAAATTTAAATGGGATAAGGTAAATACAGAGCATAGTATCATGGCTATCATACAGTGATGCTCAAACAATTTAGCAATAATGACCCTACTACTTGCAGTGGCCCTTTTGACCATACAATATCTGACTCTCATCAATTAGAGCTCTTACCTAAGTAGATGAGGAGAGTGCCACTCTCAATAAATCTAGGACAACAAGGTTTTCCTCCAGTGTTGGAGAAGACTCCCATTTTATTTCAGAAGCACCAAAAGAAGTGGTTGATGGATTTAAGAACCATGAAGTATGAAAAATATATGCCAGACATTAAAATCACACTCAGAGGAGCTAAGTACCCAAATGAAATTGAAATAAGGACACTGAGACCCAGTGGAGAGAAATATGGGATCATATCTTGCATCTTACACTGATTCCAAGTCTTAGCTCATGAAAAGAAATGGCAAGCAGAATTCTTCAGTTTTTAAAAATCATTTCACTCCCCCTGCATTTTTCTATCTTTACTTTTTCTCCTGAGGAAGTTCCTTTCCCTCCCCCTGCTCACACACACATGCACACACACACACACACACACACACTCTCTCTCTCTCTCTTTCTCTCTCTCATAAAAAAAAATTTTAAGTAAAAATAAATAAATTAGCTATTCAATTTTCAGCTCTGATATTTACCGTTTGAAAACCATACACAAATTTGTTCTGTGTCTGGCTCATTTCACTTAGCATCGTGTTGTCCAGGTCCAACCATGTTGTCACATATGGCAGGATTTCCTTCTTTTTAAAGGCTAAATAATATTTTCTTGCATATGTATACCAAATTCCTTTATCCACTCCTTGGGCATTTGGGTTGTTTCCACATCTTGGCTATTACAGTTCTGCGGGTAACAAGGAAGTAGATATGTCCTCAAGATCGTGATTTCAGGGACGCCTGGGTGGCTCAGTTGGTTAAGCGGCTGCCTTCGGCTCAGGTCATGATCCCAGCGTCCTGGGATCGAGTCCCACATCGGGCTCCTTGCTAGGCGGGGAGCCTGCTTCTCCCTCTGCCTCTGCCTGCCACTCTGTCTGCCTGTGCTTGCTCGCGCTCTCTCTCCCTCTCTCTCTGACAAATAAATAAATTTAAAAAAAAAAAAAAAAAAAAAAAAAAAAAAGATCCTGATTTCAATTTCTTTGGCTTTATACCCAGAAGTGGAATTGTTGGTTCATATAGTATTCCTGTTTTTAATTTTTTGAGGAACTGCCATACTGTTTTCCCTTGTAAGTTGCACCAATGATACCACTTATATGAGCAATCTAAAATAGTTGAACTTAGAGAAGCAGAGAGTATGATGGTGGCTGCCAGGAACCAGGGGAAGTGGGAAATGAGGAGTTATTAGTCAGGAGGTATAAAGTTTCAGTGCTATTAGATGAGTAAGTCTTAAAGATCTATATAGCATCATGTCTATAGTTAACAATATTGTATAAAATTTTGTTTAGAGAGTAGACTTTGTTTACTGTTTTCACAGAAGAAATAAATAGGGAAGGTAGGAGGATACTTTGAGAGATAATCAATACATTTATGGCATAGATTGTCATGGTTTCATGAGGGTACAGTTATCTCCAAACTCACATTCTGATTTTTGGCAACTTGACTCTGTACTTGGGGTCGGTCTGTATGGTTACTTATGTCATTGTAATGATTTCACTTCTGTGACATTTTTATCAAATGTCTGAATAAATATATAAAGATTGGTACCAAAAAAATTGTATATATTAAAATATGTCAGTAATACCTTAATAAAGTGGGTTTTTTAATGTATGTCGGTCATACCTTAATAAAGTAGTTTAAAAAAAAAACCAGAGACTATTTAGCCTTTCTTGGGCTCAGTGATAAATTTATAATCATGTTAATCAGAAACAATTGGTTATTTTGTTGAGTCTCCTACTTAAATACTCTTATAATCTTGTGCACATCTCTATCCATACTGATTTCATTTAGCAATTCATAATCTAGTCTCTTACTTTCTTTCCAGCCATATATTCAAGCTTTTGTCTAGTACAATACACACAGGATAGCTTTATCTGTGGTTACTCAAATTTGTGTTTTTATATTTTACATGCCCTTTATTTTGAATGCCTTTCTTCTTCAAATACCTACCTAACATAGTCTTTGTCTTCCAAGTTTTAACCAAAGTGATACTTTCTCTAAGAGTATCTTCTATGACTATCTCTCTGACCTATGACAGAATGAGATGTTTTATCCTTTAATTGTTTATGGCATCAACTATTATCCTATTTTTTAAAGATCTTGTTCATTAGAAACGTGTCTGTTGTGCTAGGGCTACCCTCTTTTCCTTCCTAGATCTGTTGTCTGAAAACAATCGTTTGCACGCAAATAGCCCCATTAATTATTTAGCCTACTTGTGCTATGGGAGGGATATATTTAACAGGAAAGACAGTGATGGTAAAGAATCCCAATGTTTACAAATATGGTCTTTGACCTCAGAAGTGAAGAAACACAAATAAATTAGTTCCTAAACCCTAGGATTCCATAGAAAACATATGAGTAAGATAAAAGAGTTTCACTACCGGGGCAGCAGATATGAATTTTCATGCTTATATCAAGATTAACAGCCAATTTTGTACACTGATAGGGCCCAGGAAAGCAGCTCACTCCACTGCTGGAGAGAATCTATGTCCTTGACATCCATGTCCCATGCATAGCCTACCTGGTGTTCACGCAGAACTTCCTAAAAAAACAAAGGACAAATTTTAAGTGTAACGAAGGCGTATTTTTCAGTTGAAAAGATTTTTAAAAGAGCAGTGGTCCCTCCCAGAATGTGTAGAATTTATTTTTGAAGGAAATAAATAAAAAACGTATGCAAAAGGGAGAAAAACCCATGATAGGTAAATCATAAATCAGTGAATGAGCCCAGTGATTGTAAATGGAAGTGAGGAAAGGTTTTAGTCTTTTAGGCCAACTTTTTTAGGCTTTGGAGATTTACAAAACCAAGAATATCAAGATGACATAGGTGCCATCAGAGGGAGACATTGGTAGCTTCTGTAGCTTAACTGGTGATCGAGAAACAAAAGAGAATAAAATATTGGGTGATGATGCAAGTAAAATTCTGCATTCTAGTGCTTGGGGGTGCAGTTTAACAGGAGGATGTGGTTAGAGGGCCTGTGTGCAGAATATGCTAGAACCGATTATGTGAAGTGCTTCCTTTGTTAGAAGGGCCCTTTTGTTAGTTTTGTTAGGTCCCTGGATTTTCTGGGGATGGGCAGAAAGCATATCATCAAAATGAGCCAGGAACTGGGGCAGGACTTCCAGGTCAGTACCAGAGATGCAGAATTGTGCCGTTTCCCTAGGCAGACTCAAACATAGGGGAACACAGTCCTTAGGTAAGGAGTCAAGTGAAGCAAAGCATGGGAAAGGCAGTCAGGAAGTAGAGATGGACAGAGACAAATGGCTCAGAATATAGGTGGTTATGGAGGCAGGGAAAGCATAAGGCAAATTAGTGTAAAAATTCAACAAACATGGGCACTGGGAAGATAAAGTGGACTTCTTCAAATTTTTGAAGAACATGAATGGACTAATTTAAAGAATATTAGAGACTCTAAGTTTAGATACAGATAATAAAGTTTAAAAATTATGGGGAGAAAGGAAGATTCCTAGGGGACACTTTCGGACTGTGAAACAAGAAAAGCTTTTGGGGCAATTGGCAAAGGCGGATTGGCTATAAGGGACCTGACCTAAACCCCACTCTCATAGGTGCATCCTTCAGTTTGAAACAGACAGACAAGAACTTTCAAGAATGAGTTACATGTGCATGGAATACTGGGTGTTACACGTAAATAATGAGTCTTGGAACACTGCATCAAAAACTAATGACATACTGTACAGTGACTAACGATGTAATAAAAATAGTAACATTTGGACAGTGTCTAATGGAGTGTTTTTATGTGGAAATTATAATGAGGATACATGGAACTGAGACCTTTGATACACTCTATTCGAGGTTGAGAACTTTTAGTTTCTCTCTCTCCTCCTCCTATGCCCAACCCCCAAACCCCTTAATGCTTTTCATTTCTTGCCTTTATATGTTTACCTTTATTTTTACTGAGTAAAAATGTATTATGAAATCACGAATGTTGGTTCTACTGGTGAGGAAGTAGAAGTGGGGCTAGAAGAGCTAGAGACCATTCCTCAGCCACCCGGGGGGAAGTGCTTTACACATTCAATTCTCCAGTACTAGCATGTTCTGTACAGTAGGGTATTTGCCCAGTCTATGCCCCTGCCATAGGCTGGATATCTTTTCATAAGGTTAAAGGTTGCTGAATAGAATGGATTCCTAAAATTGAATTCTAAGATCTGATGGAAGAAAACAAACTTGCAAGTATTTATGAATTTGAGAAAGATCACAGATTTGAGAAATAATTGATAGAGGCTAGGATAATATTTTTAAATGAACTCTGAATTTAGGAAGAAATACTTTTGAGAAATTCTAGTTTAGCATCTGTCTGAGGATAGCATGCATTTGAAGGTGGTTTAGGGTCCAGGAAACATATGTAAGAACTCTGTGGGATATAATGAATCCAACCCATAAAAAAGCTTTTATGGTCCAGTCTGAGTCAAGGGTTAGCTTGTGTGGATGATACTGAGATAGAAGGAGAGTTTTGAAATGACTGAAGAAGTGCCTGTGGAGGAAAATAAAGCAATTGGAAATAGATCATAGAAGAAAAGCGGGATATGCAATGTGTATTGTTTGAAGGGAATAGATTTTCAGATTCTCCACTTTCATTATACTGTTTTTATAAAACTCCCTTAGAACTTGCCTGAATTCACAGCAGCCCTTTTTGTACTTTAAACCATAAGGGCATACTCCTCGCTCTACCTCTCGTAACCCAAATCTTAAAATATTGCATTGGCCAAGTTGTAAAATCCTCCTGGTGATGAGAGGATAATGTGCAAACAGCAGCTCTGATTTGGAGGAAGTTTCCCTTAAAGATTTTTCAAGCCATTCTAAATCATAGAGCTTACTGATTATGCTTGTTTATACAATTTTCTTCAAGGGTAAAACATGTCACTTATTGTGATGTACTGAACTTTCAGCAGCATAAGTTGTAGAGGCTCTTGGCCCTCATGCTTTTAAACCAGCAGTTCTTAATGGGAGGTGATCTTGCTCCCCACATTGCACGATATCTAGAGCCACTTTTTTGTTGTCATACATGTGTGTGTTGGTTTACTGGCATCTAATGGATAGAGGTCAAGGATGCTGCTGAAGATAGTACAAATGCACAGAATCTCCATCCCCACCAGTGTCAGTAGTTCAGAGGCTGTTGGGAAACATTATTTTAAATGTAAGCAGAATACTTTTTAGATTACTGTATTTTTCAAAGTGCAATAGATAAAACCTCTGGGTAATTAAATTTATTTTTCCAGTGATAATGATTTCTCTTTTTATTATATATTATAGAATATTTGCTATATACTATTTAGTATTTTTACCAAAGATTTTATGTATCTATTTGAGACAGAGTGAGAGAGCATGAATTGGGGAGGGAGGGCCTGAGCGAGAGGGAGAAACAGACTCCCCACTGAGCAGGGAGCCTGATGCAGGGCTCCCTTCCAGGACCCTGAGATCATGACCTGTGCTGAGGGCAGATGCTTAACTGACTGAGCCACCCAGGTGCCCCTATTTAGTATTTTAAAAACAAACTTCTTTAAACTTAAGACAAAAAAGTGTAGATACTAATTTAAAGGTATGAGGAGAATGAAGTTGTCTTTCTCTGTGGTCAGAATAATAATTTTTCCTATTTTTTATAATAATTTTAATTTTCCATGGTTTACTCTGTCATCTCCATCAGCAATTTCTTAAAATATTTCCTTTTCAATGAGGTCTTCCCCAACCATACTATTTAAAATTATAATGTATCCCCACAACCATACCTCCTGTTGCCGTTCTTTGCTTGGTATTCCATGTCACTTACCACCATATAATGTATGTTTTACTTCATTATTTTGAAGTGATAAAATAATCCTTCCTCCTCCTAATTGAACATCAGTTCTGTTAGGGATATCCTGTTTGATTCAGGGCTGCATTCCCCACAACTAAATAATACATTGGAAAATATAGGTACTTAGTAAACATTTGCAAAATTAATGAAAGATCCCATTGTAATGGGGAGAAAGCTTTGAAAAGATTCTAGGGAGCAGTTGGAAGGTAGTATGAGTAAGAAATGGGAAGCATACAGAGGAAGTATTCAGAGGAAATCCATGAATTTTTTTCCTGCAGGATACCCAGGAAATGTGATTGAGCTTTGTAGCCAAGAGATGCTCCTCAGAATTCTAGACTGCCTGGAGAAATTGGAACTGCCCAGATCTGAGTAGTGAGCAACTAATAACCTAGCAAAGGGGAAAAGACAGAAGGGCAGAGTCTGACATGAAGAACAGTATTGAAAATGATACCAGGGAGAGCTCTGGGGAGAATTATTGAGCTTTTTACTTTAGCTAGTAGGTCAGCTGACTTGGATTGACATTTAAAACTAAAATATATCCAAATTTCAGAATTTATCATATACTATCTTGTATGGCAGACAAAAAGACATGGGCCCTGGCTGGATGTTTGTGATCAATAGCCGAGAACATAGAGTAACAGGTTTTGGAGAACAAGGCTGTTGGTGGGAAAGCACTTGCTCTGTGGCATTCCAGGAATGACTGACAAGAAGGTCCAGGACAAGCCAAGTGTTGAGGGCAGGCCATTGGTAATGGCGTAAGGGCTTTTCAAAATTTGAAATATCAGTGTGCAATGCCCCAGTTGGAATATTTTTGTGTAATCTGTTTTGCAGGAGAGAGAAAAAAAAAAAACAAACAAACTTCTATTTGCATGCAGCTTCCTGCTATGATACTTTCACACAACCATGCTGGTTAAGAGACACCTGGTTTCACACAACCATGCTGGTTAAGGGGCGCCTGGGTGGCTCAGTGGGTTAAAGCCTCTGCCCTCGGCTCAGGTCGTGATCCCAGGGTCCTGGGATCGAGCCCCGCATCGGGCTCTCTGCTAAGCGGGGAGCCTGCTTCCTCCTCTCTCTCTGTCTGCCTCTCTGCCTACTTGTGATCTGCCAAATAAATAAGTAAAATCTTTAAAAAAAAAAAAAAAGAGACACTCTTTGTTGTGGAGCCAGTGAAGTGACTGGAGAGGCTGGTAAAGTCAGTTTTCTGGGCGACTCTAATTATTTGCATGATTGTTTGATGGAACCATTCATTCAATCAACGGACAGTAATTGATGTAATCTGCTCTGTGCCAATCAGGAAGTAGTGGTCATGCTTAAGAACCCTGGTGTTGGAGTCACACAAATCACAGCTCTTATATTTTACAAAGCTGAGTTTTTGATAAAGTTAATTCTTGCATCTCATCTCCAACTTCTTTTTTTTTTTTTTTAAGATTTTATTTATTTGACAGAGAGAGAGAGAGAGAGAGAGAGGTCACTGAGCCACCCAGGCGCCCCTCATCTTCAACTTCTATACAAGGAATCGTAGCTCACACATACCGTGCTCGGTGTTATTGCATGTCAACGGAGAAAGGCTTCCAGCAGAAAGTGAGTTCAGTAAATGTATCAATACTTTTTTGCCACTTCACTAAGGGAAGAGAGATGCCAGAGGAGAGCATGAAGGATCATTCTATGTGTGACCCATAGGTGGGGTTCAAAAATATTTCCAACAACTTAAATGTCCCCACTGGAGGTTAAGCTTAAATCTTATAGTTGAATGTGACCTATAAAAAGTCTGGCAAGGTGGTATGTGGATCACCTGTTCAATATGTCATGTAGAACCATGCCAACAAACAGAAGGAAAAGTAGGTATTTTTGAAGCCTGTGCAACAGGATAATCACAGGATAAGCTTATCACAGGATAAGCTGTGTGCTACACTGGATAATGTGAGGTGAGACCCTTCTCTTGAAGGTTACTGGCAGCAAAGTCTGAAAGCCTGCTTAGCTAGTCATCCTGAGATTCTGAATCATAAAGCAAAAGGAATGCCGCTCCCATGCTGGGCTGTGTATTCTCAAGGGCTATTTATCTGCCTCTACCTCACTCACTCTTTCTCCCTCTCTCCCTGTCTCTCTTTTTCATTGTTACTAATTCGATGGCCAATTCTGCAAACAGATGAATTTTGAAACATTGAATGAGTCAAAGATAAATATGTGGAAAAAAGGATTACTGATAGATGGAATTAGAGGTATTAAAGATTAGACTAATAAGACAGCCAAAACTCTAAAGTCTCAGAGTCCTGTAATCTTGATACTGGATGTTTCTAAGGAAATTAACTGAAGGAATTGAAGTCTTTGATTGGCCCTCAGATTTCTAACACAGCTATACTGAGTTCCCTTTAGGGAAGTACTGGAGGAGAGGATGCCCATCATACTTTGATTTGAATATGGTTAGCTTTCCAGTGTTAAATTATGGAAATTCCCTAACAATTGGACTGTAAAGAAATAGTTTACCTATGCTGTGGGCTATTTTTGCTGCATATTTTGAAAATAAAGAAAATTCCAAAGAATGAGGAAGAGGTCAATAGTAATTAAATAAAACCTGTTCGCACATGGAAATGTGTATCAAGCCATGCGGTTTCTAGGGTGACTCAGCATAGACAAATCACAAGTTGTTTGTAAACCTCATGTTTGTGAATATCCTAATGTATCCTAAGGTAAAAGATTTTGGATAACATAAATTACTGTTGTAAAAAGTTAAAAATAACAGCAGTAGTATGGACTTTATGACTATGAAATTGTCTTTCTCTTTGTAACTTGGTTTATTTATCTTAATTATTTCTTGTTTACTTAAATTTTGGAAGTTGCCATTTGTGTGTTTGGAATGTATTTTTTACTCTAATGGTATGAAGCTACTTTCTGGAGTTTTTCAGTTGGTGCAAGAGAACTTGGCTAGGAATTGATAGTCATATTTCTAGATTATCCATATTTGAGTATATGAATACGGATAGGGCCACTACTAGAAATTCACTATCCCAAGTACTGACTTACTATAGTTACGTTTTTTGTTTTCACTGGTCCTTTTCTTTCTTCTCTCAATCTTCTGTTCTTTTAAGTTTACTGCTCATGTTTGGTATGTAATGTAGGATTGCTCTAGAATTTCCTAAAATAGAAATGAGTCAAATGTGAGACAGCTAGGTTGTTCAGAGTATTATTTTCAATTTGTCTGTGTGCTTCATGATATTGAAATAATAGGTCCTCTTCAGGGTAAGTCTCTGAGGAACACTGGTGATTAGGGCATCTTCAAAACAAAACATTGACAAGTATGCTTTTAACAAGCCAGTCGATGTATGAGAAGGACTATTGGTATCATGGAGGAGTGAGTAGCGTGAGCAGAGGCATCACTGCCAACATGTGCCAGTCATGCTGAATGTTCTGGGATGCATTACATGCCACAGAACAAAGGTAAGAGGCATGAGAAGTGAGTTAAAAGCACTCTTGAGATTTAGGAATAGTCAGCATCCCAGCTGGAATTATCTAAAAGTTTTTCTCTGCTGAAAAACAAAAAAAACCCACAAAAAAACAAAACAAAACAAAACAAGGAGTGCTCTTATATTATTGAATGAAGTGTTCAGAGCAAAAAAAACCCCTGCAAGTCAGGAGGAAAACTGTGGTGTGTAAATGCCCTTAGAGTGTCTGAGGCATTTAGTGTTTGTTTAGTAGGGTAGTGAAACTTTCATAAAATTAGGATTATCGAGATTTAATTTGAGACTATATTATTATTTTCCTTTCTATCTCATTCTTCTTGTTTGCCTTTTTTCCCCCCAACAGGTATGTATAGTTCAGCCATGTTTTACTCCACTGTGAGCATATATGTGTTGAATATGAGCATGGATATTATAAGTGAGATTTGATCAGGATAAGCATTCATAGAGTATGACTGAGGGCAAAAAGGTGGTATCTGTGCATGGTTAGAAAGATACTCCTTGTGGTCTTAGTAACTGGCTTCCTGTTTTCAATGAATAGGGACCACCTGAATACCTTTATCAGAAAAATATACAGCAGGATTTTCTATACCATCAGGTAGTCTTAGACTAACCTTTGTCCTGTGCATGGAATACTATGACCATAGATGGGGAGGCTAGTCCCCGAAAAATTGCATTCCAGAAAGAATATCCAGGGGAAAAAAAACTATGAAATTTGACTGAGTGTCCTTTAAATTCTTGCTAGAATTTCTTAATACATGTGAATTGAAGTTGAGGACATTCTTAACTTGAAGAAACCCAGGGAATTTGAGAGATGGCTGAGACTGGTTAAAGTATATGAAATAACATAAAAATAGGTTTTAAATTAATGATAATAAAATATGAGAAATTCTTATTCAGAGCTGGAAACATTGTCATTAAATTTGTTTATTGGGATTATATATTCAGTGGCATTTATTTTTAGGCATCAGAAAACTTTGGTAGTAAAATTGGTGAGGAAGCTAAAATTACAGAATAACTATAGAAGAGTGAGAATTGCTTAAAATAAATTTTTAAAGTCTATGGACAGACAACTTCTGTTTTACTTTAGGTTAAAGGGCTCACAGTACTCTGACTCCCTTGGTAAAAAAAAAAATTAGAACAAAAGGAACATTTTTTTCTATGTGTCTAATGAAGAACAGTGACTCAAGGAAGCTTTGATAAACTGAATACCAGAGAAAGCAAAACCCTCCATAGGATGGCAGAGGTGCAGTGCTATTTCTGGAAATGAGCAGAGCAAGGAATGGGCTGCCACAGAAGCGGAGAATAGAGAGGGGAAAAATGATATAGTTTAGAATTGAATGACATAAGTTAGATGACTAGTATATAACCCTGAAAATCCCCAAATGCAAAAGTATATCACTAGGACTAAAAATTCTCTTCTTCATTTCTAACTTGTGCAAGACAGCAGGAGTAGAGGAGGGGTTAGAGAATGGAGAGAATTATGTTCTTAAACTTCCTTATGGTACTTAGGTTCTGGGGCTGTACCTTAATTAAATCAAAGCATGTTATCAAAGCATATCAAGTTAAAATTAAATAAAATTACAGTCTCGGTTGCTCCTAGTTCAAATAATGGCAAAACCAACACAAAGCACAGGAAGTTTTGGGTTGAACTAATTACAGATGAACTCAGCCTAATTAATGCTGGTTCAAACCTCATTAAATTTGATGAAAAGAAAAAAACCAATGATCAGCTTCTCACCCTGTCTCACAAAGGAGGAGACATGGCATATTGTGTAATAAATAAAATAACATTATATTACACCTCTGTCTCTACCTTTTTAAAGAAAGTGTAGAATAATCTTAAAAAAAAAAGGTAAATAAATAGGAAACCACGACCCCAAGTCAAGAGAAACCACACTTACCAGAAGGGTATGCAGATCATCAGTCATTGGAGCTAGCATACACGTACCTCTAAAAGAAATATTTTAACTTTGTTTAGAAAATTAGAGAAAGCAGGGCACCTGGGTGGCTCAGTGGGTTAAGCCTCTGCCTTTGGCTCAGGTCATGGTCTCAGGGTCCTGGGATCAAGCCCCGCATCCGGCTCTCTGCTCAGCAGGGAGCTTCCTTCCTCCCCCACCCCACCTGCCTCTTTGCCTACTTGTGATCTCTGTCAAATAAATAACATTGTTAAAAAATAATTAGGGAAAGATTTAAGTAAAAAAACAGGAACATCATGTAGATAAATGAAAACTAAAAAGAATGAAATACAGATTCTGTAACTAAGACACTACCTGATTTCAAAAATGCATTAGATGGGTTTAAGAACAATTTGGTGACTGAAGAAGGAAAGATAATTGAACTTGAAGGCCAGTCAATGGAAATTATCGAAACTTGAGAGAGAGAAAAGTATGTGGTGGAAAAAGAAGAAATAAAAAAAGAAGAAAATGGAAAGAGAAAAAAGAGAAGGAAAAAGGAAAAGAAAAGAAAGAAAAGAAAAAAGCATATGAAAAAGTCAAAGGAGTGTCAGAAGCTTATGGGATAATTGCAAACAGCCTAACATAAATGCACATGGATTCTCAGAATTAGAGGTGTGAGAGTGAATAAAGCACAATTATTTATTTATTTATTTATTTAAAAAAATTTATTTGTTTGAGAGGGAAGGGGCAAAGGGTGAGGGAGAAGGACTAGCAGACTCTTCGTTGAGCCCTGATGCAGGGTTCAGTCTCAGGACCCTGAGGTTGTAACTTGAGCTGAAACCAAGGGTTGAATGCTTAACAGAATAAGCCACCCAGGCACTCCACCACAACTAAAAAAACTTTTTTCTTTTTCAATTTTGAGGAAAATCATACACGCACTGATTAAAGAACTTGGCCCAGACCAAGTAGGTTAAATAACCACTGGAATCAAACTGTTGAAAGCCAAGAGGCAAGATAAAATACTAAAACAAAAATACCAATGATAGCAAGAGACATACAGATGAATTACAATAAGAAATAAGAGTTAGGGCACCTGGGTGGCTCAGTGGGTTAAAGCCTCTGCCTTCGGCTCAGGTTGTGATCCCAGGGTCCTGGGATACAGCCCTGCATCAGACTCTCTGCTCAGCGGGGAGCCTGCTTCCCTTCCTATCTCTCTGCCTGCCTCTCTGCCTACCTGTGATCTCTGTCTGTCAAATAAATAAATAAAATCTTTAAAAAAAGTTACTTATCAGGAACAAGGCGAGGCAGGAAACAGTAAAAGGACATCTTAAAATACTTAAAGGAAAAATATGTCAACCTAGAAAGTCTTTATCCAGTGAAGATGTATTTTGCAAATCAAAGCAAATATTTTAGATAAATGAAGCCTAAGAGAATTTGTATCTAGCAGACTTAGACTATATGAAATGCTAAAAGAAATCCTTGAGACTAAAGCAAAAAAGTAACAGAAACTGGAATCTTAAAAGCAAGAATATGGAAAATGGGAAATTATAAAATTTGCATAATTATCAAGAATTATTTTTCCCTTTGAATAATTTTTTTAAAAATGACTTTAAAAACAAACATTATAAAGTTCATAAAAACTGTAGAAGACTATGACAACAATAGCACAAGGGATAGCACAGTGATGAATTGAAATACATTTATGATTTTATTGCATTTATGTGAAGTGGTATAATATTTCAGAATAGACTGTCATAAATTCAAAAGGAATGTTTTAATTCCTATGATGACACTTAATATTTACAAACAGATACAACTCAAAAGGCAATGAAGGACGAAAAAATTAAAATTCAGTGCAAAAGAAAGCAGGAAAGGAGGGAGAAAGAAACAGAGAGGACAAAAAGAAATCGATTAGGAAGATGGCTGATTTAAGCCTGATAGTATTAATAATTTAATTATATGAAAACCATCTAATCAATCATGTTAAAAAGCAGATTGTCAGACAGGACATAAAAACAATATTGGATACAAAGCCACTGAGAAATTCTTTTTAAATTTGGAAGGACATACAGGCTTTTAAGTAGAAAGATAAAGTATAAACTCTGAAAATAGTACTCATGATAATATGACTATATTAATATTAGGCAGAGGACTTCACTAATGGAATATTACCAGGAGAAAAGACATTCCATAATGATAAAGGGATATTTCATTTAGAAAACACAGGAATCCTAAATGTGTATATACCTTGTAATAACAGAAATTTTAAGTATATGAAGCAAAATTTAACAGGTATAAGAAAAGAAATAGACACAATTACAATGGTATTTGGAGATTTTAACATTCCTTCCCAATAATTGAAAGATTATACAAAAAATAGTAAAAATATGAGAAGTTCAGATAACAATGTCCACCTACATGATCCAGTAGATATTTTTGGACTCTAAGCCCAGCAAGATCAGAGCACATATTCTTTTCAAGTGCAGATGGAATGTTCTTTAAGATAGACAATATACTGGGTCATAGGGTGTCTCAATGGCAAATGACTGAAATCACAGAGTATGCTTTCTGACCATTATGAATTAATTTAAAAATCCCCAAATGTTTGGAAGGGAGACCACATATTGTTTAAAAAAACACTGTGCTGAAGAAATAACAAGGAGATACAGAAAGTATTTCAAATTAAGTGATACATTTTTGAAAATACAATCACTTGTGGGATGCTGGTAAGTGATTCTTTATAGAGAAATGCATGGCCTAAAATGGAAACTTTAGAAAAGAAGACAGATTTCAGAATCAATGATCTAAGTGTCCATCTAAAGAATCTGTAAAACAGCAAATCAGAGAATGTGCAGAGAGGTTTTGATACTAGCAAATAGTTGAGGGAAGAGACTTCATAATTGTTTTTGCACATGCTGATCAGAGAAGGCTTGAGTTGACACTCATCCAACATAATCTATGTGTATATGTCTCACTGCTCTCTCCACTGCCACACCACACATAAGCACTCATGTACACACACACACACACACACACACACACACTTTCTCTCTGGAAAACCCTAATGGGTAAAGCAGATAGGAAGTCTTCAACCCTCAGGTCAGTCTGAGTGTGTCTTAACATGGCACACAGAAAATCTCGTTCATGCATTCATTTTAGCTGTGGTGACTTTGTTGTAGAAGTTCCAGAAATGTTAAATATAATGATGGGGCATGAACTTCCAGAAAAGAGGAAGTAGAGGAAGCATCATTCAAAATGATGCAAAAACTTGATGAAACTCTATAAATGGATTATGTTCCAGTAGGAATGCTCTGTGGAATCTATTTTCAAAGCAAGAGATTTCAAGGAGAGGCTATGGTAGCAATACTGTTCTGTTAATCTCTCCATATATTATTTTTTAATCATGTTCACTTTGAAGTAGTATGTTTTACTTTTTAAGATTTTCTTTGACAGAGTGCGCACAAGTAGGCAGAGAGGCAGGCTGGGTGGTGGGGGAGCAGGCTCCCTCTGAGCAGGGAGCCCAATGTGGGGCTTGATCCCAGGACCCTGGGATCATGACCTGAGCTGAAGGCAGATGCTTAACCGACTGAGCCACCCTTGTGCCCCTGAAATAGTGTGTTTTAATATCCTGTCTTCCTCCTCAAATTTTCCATGTCTAATAATCACCAGTAATTTTTCAAAAAAGAGTTATCTGTGGATTTGGAGGCAAGGAGGAGACTGGTATCTGGGGGAGTTAGAATGGTGTTTCCTAGAGACCCATGTGCAAGAACTTTTCTGTGATGCACAGAAGGTAGCCTCTCCTTTGCTCCCTTCAGATGTTTTCTTTAAGTCCATTGTTTTCTACATAAGACTGTTGGACCCACTTTTTTGGTCTTAGGATCTGCATTGTGAACTGCATGTTTTAGCATTGACAGATAATTTATTAAGGAGCTTTATTCCAGATAAAAATTCCAAATAAATATGTCCCAGCTTTGTTGGAGGAAAAAAATATGTTTCTGAGCATTCAAACTTCTAACTCTCCAGGCAAATATTAATAGCAATCATGAACCCTATGCATTTGAGAAACATTGCTGGAAGAGGACAAACACCTTTAAGTATGGGAACCAAGAATCCCACCCACAGTGCCTCATTCAGATAAGCAGATCCATTTAACGAGGCCAAGGAAGATAGTTTTGCCTCCTGCTAGAACTGTGTGTCCCAGACTTGGTAGATAATGTTTCTTTGCAACGCAGCCAGATAGGGAAACCTATGTGTGACTGTATTTTTCAGCCCACTCTCAAGTGTCACATTATATTGAATGATGAATGTAAACTTTTCCATTGTGTTATAAAATATTAACAGGCTTAGAGCAATGGACTTCCCTAATAGACATCCTTTAAGAGAACATACACCTAGTAAGAAATAACAAGGTGTAGGAGATTCCTAGCTGTGTAGAAACCTTAATAGGGGTAGGGGAAAGGTTGTCAATAGGAATACATTTTCTGATAGTAAATAGAAGGTTGCTTTCTTCTGGTGCAACCACAGGGTAACCGCCCCGCCCTCTGCCCCCGAAGGAACAAAGCAAGTAGTATTTCAGAAATAATATTGAAAAACAAAGACTTCAGAACTAATACCATATTTCTGACTGGTTTTTCTTTTAAGAAAGCTATTTTCAATATCAATATCTTTTGTGTATCCATGTCTCTCTCTTGCCCTTCTATTTTCCCAGATTCATGATGACTTTCCTTGTTCAGTTAATGATAGTTAATATGGTAACTCCAACTGGCTGTATAATCATGGTAAAAATGTGTGTATGTTATTAAAAAGTAGGATTAACCAGGAATGTCAGGGTTTGAAGTTACATGAGAAGAGAAAGAAAGGGCAGGGGGAATAGCCAGATTCCAGTTCCTCTGTGGTCTAGGTGACCAGAGACTTCCTTGTCCAGAAAGAAAGACTCCTCTTGGTCCTCTGCTCTATTTCCCCCCTGGATAGGTGGTCTGTTCATTGTCTGTACTAATACTTCATGCTGTGTGCTATGGATATTAGGGGTTGTGGGGTTTGAAGATGAGGACATTCATTTAGGCAACAAGGTTTCAGGTGAAATCATCAAGGTATGGATGTGATAATGTACATATGGATTTCACTAGACTTTAAAATTTCTTAGCTAACATGTAAACCAAAGTAGACTAATAGATGTGAAGTAGACTAGACAGTTGAGAAACACGTTTAAGGTTACCTGAACTTTTTAAGGTCTTCTAAAGAAAGGAAAAACAAGTTCAGGGAAACACTTCTCCAGAGTAAGTTTATTTACTAAAATCAAACAACAACAACAACAACAAAACTCAGGTATAATTGGGGTGGGGGGGCAAACTGGGAAAATGTTTTAAAATTTAAAAATTTACACCTTTATAACAATTTTTTATAACCTTTGGGCCTTAGTTTTGTTACCTCTAAAGTGGAGTGAATACTGCCTCCTTCATCAAGTCACTTAGCAGAGTACATGAGATGATGCCTGTCATCTGATTTCAGTGCCTAGAAGTCAGTATGGATTCAGTAGATGTAGCTATAGTCATTTTTCATTATCCTTCATAAAAAGAACAGAGACCCTGCAGGAGATTAAAGAGGAGTCGCTTGTGAGTGATTGAACTACCAAACTCATAAACTATTTCCAAGGGTAAGATGCTTTCCATTGAAAATTAAGTTCTCTTGTCAGAAACAAAATATTAAGAAATTATAGTGCAGCCTATTGAGTACACATGACTCCTAAAGTATGTTAGAGAAAATACAAAAAATTCTATGTTTGAAGTTGAGGCAATTAGGCAAATAGAAATTATAGCGAATATATTTGAAACCTATGGGAAATGGCGAACTTCCTCATACTAAGTGGCATATAGCTTATTCTGGGAATATTGAACTGATATTCTCCCACTTCACACCCAGTGCACAGACATAGTTGTTGACAGGAAGAGAGAGTGATGAAACTCAGGAAGTTAATTGCAGAGGTACAGTCACCAACAGGAGACTCCTGGGCTAGAAGGGCTATGATGTATTACCCACTGTCCCTGGAGCATGGAAGGGGGGAGTTTCTGCTCAAGTGGGGGAGTGGTCATTTGCTGGTCTGGCTGGCAGTTCTCTTTATCAGTGTAACTGGTAGTGTTTTTGTGTCCTTAACCTTTCTCTTAGCTCTCCTCTCCCTCCTTCCACTCTCTTCCTTTGCTAAATCTTTTTTCTTTGTTTTTAAAGAAATTTTAAGTTTGTTTGTTTGTTTTTAGTTTAGTCCACTCAGGTGCTTTTTTAAATGATGAAAATGGAGCTTTGAGGGTGTACAAATTACAGAAAATTGAATAAAGTCCCTCTCCATCATGCTTTTGGAGAGAAATGGACATGTTGGTGACTAAGGAATATGACAGCTCTAAAGTTGACTCCTGGTCCTTTACTTAGAATGTGCCTGAAAGGAATGTCAGATCTGGGGTGAGCTGTGTCATAGGGGTAAATAGGTGGGGCAGCCAATGTGGCCTCATAAGACCTGTCAGAGAACGAGGAAAAAGAACACAACCTGTGGTAAAAAAATATTTGCTCAGCTGGAAATTTCTATTAGTAGGTTGTGTCTTGGTGGAAATTTTAGAATCTACCATGAATAAGATTCCAAATACTACCTGTCAAGATTGAATTAGAAAGAGAAAATGATTGGGTAAGGAGTAAATCTGGTAACTGAAATTTATCCTAAGATTTCTTTTGAGACAAAATTTTGGACTATGGGACAAACATTTCTATTTTAAAATGTTCATAAAGCAAGAAGCATCACTGTTGAATCTTCAGCTGTAAAATCTCTTCTTTCAAGTTGTGAATATTGCTGTCTTTTCTACTTGTGAACATTTCACTCCATTAGCTTCATATCTAAGTTGAGCTTATGTGGGAGTGCTTACTTAAAGGTTCAATTGGGACAAAATGCCATGAAATGTGAAGGATGACAGAAATACAGTGACTGATAAGTAGCAAGAATGGTGTTCCCTAACAGAGCAAAGGAATCTCTTCTTTTCCTTTTGAAGACTTGCAAATTTCCTATAATATTTTATATACAGGTTAAGAACCTATTTCTGACCAGATAGAAGTGAATTTATAAGTTCTTGAATTCTAGTATTTATAAATACTCCTACAAAAGGGAAATGGTTACGGATTTGAGGAAGACCAGAAGTAGGGGGAATGTATTGGAGACCAGATGGAGTATAAAGGAAATCAGTAATCCTTGGAAACCAAGGTGGTGGGTCTTGACAAGCAGTGAGGTGCAGCTAAGCCTAATGGCTCCTTGGTTGTGTGAGAGTTGGGCCCTTGCAACAAACATTCCAGATATAGCAGACAGAGCGATCTTTTAGGACATGCTGATGATAAAGAAATCATGCTTAAGAAAGTAGAAGTGATACCCTCTTTACCCTTGAAACTATGTTCCTCAATAGAGTTCCTTTTCACAAAATAATTCAAATCAGAAGCCAGGGCACCCAGAATAACTCAGAACAGAAAAACCGTGAGTTATAGTACTGGAACTGATGCTTTTAACTATCTTATGGGTATCATAAGGCTAAAATATCTGAATTTGGAAATCATTCTGCTGTCAAATTTTAATAAAATGCAAGGCAAATAAGATGAATAGAAGATAAAGCATAATAATCACTCAAATCTCATTCAAAAAACCAATGAGAGTCAATTATCATATGGTTTCACTTATTTGCAGAGCATAACAAATAACACGGAGGACATGGGGAGATGGAGAGGAGAAGGGAGTTGAGGGAAATTGGGGGGGAGATGAACCATGAGAGACTATGGACTCTGAAAAACAACCTGAGGGTTTTGAAGGGGCGGGGGGGGTGGGAGGTTGCGGGAGCCAGGTGGTGGGTATTAGGGAGGGCACGCATTGCATGGGGCACTGGGTGTGTTGTAAAACTATGGGTTCTGTTACGCTGAAAAGAAATGAAATTAAAAAAAAAAAAAAACAATGAAAGGAGTGTGTTTATGCAGGCAAGTGTCTGTTTTCTCCATCCATTTCTGGGTTAAACCAGAGGAGGGGCAAATCCAAAAACATATTATTTAAGAGGGCACAAGTGAACTGCCTCTAGGCACAATTAAAAGCCATAGATAGTGTTAAGTGTTAGCAGTCTGAAAAGAGAATACAATATCCAAGAGATTTGAATCTGGAGAGCAAATTAATATCACAGAATATTTCTTGAAACTTACATGATTTATGGAATTTTACACTGATGACAAAGAAGTTTCAAATACTCACCATATTCCAAAGAAATCCCCAAATAATTGAGGTCTGACATCTTCCTAGGACTTAGTCATGGTCAAATAAGCACTGCTACTCAAACTGTCCTTCCTTTTCCCTCTATTCTGCTTATATAAAAGCACCACAGGGAGGTTAAATACTTCAAAGCACTCCTTTGAAATCCTATATAAGAGCCTAGAAATGAGTGATGTGGCTTGTGCTACCCTTTTCTGTTGAAGAGAAGACGTGTGTCTGCCACCCACAAGCTAAGTGAATGTGGTTTTGAGGGAATTAATTTGTAGATATGAGGGAAGTCTAGAAGGGGAGAGCATACAGGC
The DNA here is from genome assembly GCA_004024625.1 of Mellivora capensis. Lineage (NCBI taxonomy): Eukaryota > Metazoa > Chordata > Mammalia > Carnivora > Mustelidae > Mellivora > Mellivora capensis. The sequence goes on from PISX010014635.1 coordinate 48,898, forward strand.
ATTTCATTTACCTTTGGGATGTTTTCTTATAGAGTGATTTGCTGATCTTAAATCTGTGCCTTTTTGAATAGAGCTATAAGGTAATTGGGGGGAGGGTAGATAAAGGGGCTGGGGAGGTAAGAGAAAGCAGCCAGGCAGCAGTTAGCCTCCCATCCTGTTTAAGGGACCCTCGGAAGAAGGTGAGGAGTTTGAGCTATCTTGCAAGTACCTCACCCAAGAAGGTTGTTTACTGTGTGGATGACTCTCCCAACAGAGGCTGAAGTTGTGGTAGAGAGTAGAATGAAATGAAGCTGGAATTAGATCTACTTTCTTAGAAAATTGTGCAGCAGGGTGGAAGATGTCTCTGCAAAGTCCTTCAAGAAACTTGCTTGTACATAATCCACATTTGCAACAAGCTGAATATCGAGCTACATACAGTCACTATTTAATGAGAGAAAGAAGAGCAGCCAAAGGAGGCTCTAAAAGCAGGCTTAGAATCAAGAGCTTTAACACTTCACTCCCCAGGCTTCTTGGCAGAAGTCTGGGGAGGAGGGGAAGAGAGAGAAAATTAAATGCCATACGAGACTAAACATTAAAACAACTATAAAGAACTTAAAAGTGGCTGCAAGTTAGGGAATCTGTCCAATATGTAATCATGCTATTAACATGTCTCCAGGAAGCTGGTGCCCAGGTGGTCAAATAAGGAAGAGTTTTTATTATAGAAAGCATCTGTGAGAGAAGGCAGGGAGGAAGCCTAGATCGGGGAGAGTTAATCATCAGATGACAGTGCAGGATGACTCCAGGTGAAGAAAAGAGGGCAGGAAGTTTGGGTAGAAATCTCATGATCAGCTCAGCAGTCTAGGGAAGCTTCAGCAAGGTGTTGGGGAAGTTGTCAGGCAAAGCTGCCAATCAGAGGAATTCTGCGTCTCCCCAAAATGGACTTGTGTTAGTGTCCTTGCTGTACTTACTTACTTGATGGTAGCAGCCTGTGCAAAGTGTGGCCTTAGAATAAAGGTAATGGATGTCAGAGCCCAGCACTTAGTCTGTTACATTCCCTGTAGCTAATGGTCCATAAGAAATACTCTCATGGCCTCCTCAATAGTTAAAGTAAAGGGGAGTTTATAGAGCATGGGTAAAGGAAGTGTTGGGAAAAAATTGAAGCTTGAGCACCGCAAGTTCAGACTGATCGATAAAGTGATTACATCAGACAGATTGATGAACAGCTTTTAGAACAGGAGAGACCTATTATTCAGTCTAGGACATGACTGAGGCAGATTTGCAGTGATCAAATAGCCCAGTAGCAGCCATGGCCTGGACAGGGAGAAGAGTTAGAACTGGAACCTTTAAAATAACATGGAATGTTAGGATCACCAGTTTAAATATTTTTCAGATAGTTTAGTTGCTAATGCTGTTTTTTATTTATGTATTTACTTTGTGTCTTATTTTATCTTCTGTTTCCCCCCAGGGTTACTAGTTCTATAAAAGAGACATTATTTAACCAGATGCTTTTGAGATGAAAACTTTAAAAACTTCTGCTTAAAAAAATAAATGTTTACTATGGACATGAGGATTTTCAAAAGCAGATGAAATAGTTTAATGGACTCAATATATCAATCCCTGTCTTCAGCAATTTTCAACAACTTGTTTGATCAAATTCCTTCCCACTTTTCATCTCCATGGGTTACCTGGAAGCACATCCAAGACATGATACAATTTTACTGTGGTTAAGCCTTCTGGTGCTCTTATAAAATAATAGGTAGGCTTCTTTAAGTCTCTGGCTATATAAAAGCTGTGGACTTAGAATTTCTGTTTCATGGTCATCCAGAGAGCTTAGAAAGACAGTACGAATTGTTACTACTGCTGACACTTGTTTTAATTTTGATGAATTAATTGATTCCAAAGACATTTGTTAATTGAATACTTCATGAGAGGGAAGTTTAAATACTGAATGAGAGATTAAATTTAAGAGTTACATCCGTTTGCATTCCAAATCTCATCTCTTAAACTTTCTTCCTAAACATACAAAGCTGTTCTCAACTGGCCCTCTATATATTGGTCTGTATAATAAAACTAATATTATTTACTTGTTACATTGATTGTAAGCATTAAATATGTTATATAAACACTGTCTTTTGAACAATGAGTGGTATGCCTATGGTATCTAATGCTATTATTTGTACTTTAATGTAGTGAAGTAACAATGAGAGATGCTAGGGAAGAGGGAAGAGGAACTCCTCATGAGAAATTGATTAGGTTGAAATGAGTTTTTCCTAGAATAATGGAGTGATGCCAGAGTTAGATCCCCTAGTAGTCTAGGTGGCAATAAGCTTTCTATGGTGCTCAGGGGTTTTGTCATTTCCCTTCCTAGACATTGCTTCCAAAATTAGTCTTTTGTACCTAGTATAGTAGATCCCAATTCGTTATCCATAAACATATTTATGATGTTATCAGGTTATCTTGGTTTCACAGAGAATATGTAAAACAGAGTTTGACAATACATATCAAATCCAAGCTGGCTCTTTTGCCTAAATGGACAAGTTGATTCAAAAATGTGAAAATGCACAATAACCAAAACAATATTAAGGGAAAATAAAAAAATGCAACAAAGTTGGAGGAGTCACAACTCAGACACACTGTGGATCAATGGAATAGAACTGAATGTCCAGAAATAAACTTTCAAATTTCTTGTCAACTTATTTGTACAAAGATGCCAAGATAATTCAGTTGGGAAAGAACAGTCTTAACAAATGGCATTAATACAAATTAATACCCACATGCAAAAGAATGAATTGAACTTCATTTAACTTCTACCATACACAAAAATCACTCCCAAATAAATCAAAGCCCTAAATACAAGAGTTAAAACTATTAAACTTTTAGAAGAAACATAGAAGTCAATCTTTACCCCCTTAGGTTAGGCGGTGATTCCTTAGATATGATACTAAAGCACAAGCAGCCAAAGAAAAAGAGATCAATCGACCTTATCAAAATTGAAAACTCAAAATGGATGAAAGACCTCAGTGTGAAACAGGAATCCATCAAAATCCTAGAGGAGAACGTGGGCAGTAACCTCTTCGACATCAGCCACAGTAACTTCTTTCAAGACACGTCTCCAGAGGAGAGGAGCAAGATGGCGGAGAAGTAGCAGCTGAGACGTCATCAGGTAGCAGGAGATCAGCTAGATAGCTTATCAAACCACTGCGAACACCTACAAATCCAACGGGAGATCGAAGAGAGGAAAAACAGCAATTCTGGAAACAGGAAATCGACCACTTTCTGAAAGGTAGGACTGGCGGAGAAGTGAATCGAAAGCGACGGGAGGATAGACCGCGGGGGAGGGGCCGGCTCCCGGCAAGCGGCGGAGCAGCGGAGCACTAAATCGGGACTTTTAAAAGTCTGCTCCACGGAGGGACATCGCTCCAGAGGCTAAACCGGGGTGA